>JAQGAI010001641.1:0-14183 GCA_034696905.1 Lepidocyrtus violaceus
AATTCAGCAAAGGTTCGGTTACTGAAAGACTACCTGGATCACATCCGGAGAGGTAACAAACGCTCCCTAATCCGTCGCCAGTTTCATGTGATCACGATTTAACCTCAGAAGATTTCCACTGTTCGCTTTCATTAGAAAATGGACGAGGATTACCGTGTTCATTCTTTGAATGAATGACAATCAGTAATACGGATACAATTCTTTCTTTTCCTTACACACCTAGTATCATTTCGGCAATACACTATTACTTTGCTGTTAGCTCCAACAAAAATTATGTTTTTGGGTGAGTGATTCATGATTCCGTGTACGTATATCCGTTTCCTCAAATGCGTACTTTTTCTACTAAAAATATTTAGATAACTAACTACCTGCCATCTTCTTAAGGAACTAAATCTAATCGTCAGAAACAAACAGTCATTCATCCTGAAAAGAACCTTACATCATCCACCGTTTTACTGTCATATTTTAAAGTAAGCTGGTATGCAAATGTGGTACTCAAATCTCATTTATTTGCTAACTCTATTCCAGGAATGATTGTCTATGTGCATAAAATGATAATTATTCTCATGAGGTGTACATCCGCTTGATGATAAGATCGTAGTTTTAGCTTGCGTCTGTAATGTAGCGTAAATATTGACAGTTCTATGTTTACATGTTGGCAATAAAGAAAGTCAAAGGAAATCGAGTAAAATTTTGGCTCTGTTCCTACAGGTAATTTCAATATCCCGCGTATTATCTATATGTCAGTCATTTCATTTCAGTATTCTTCAACATCAAACTACGTCTACACATACATAAGCGTGTTTGTATCTGATTGACAATGTTTTAGTTGCCCATCCAGGATTACATTGATAAATAAAAATGTAGCTAATCATAAGTCACATTTCGATTTCGAGTTTTTTCTTTGAATTCGAATTTCATTCTTTTACCAATGCCTATAGTAT
The DNA here is from genome assembly GCA_034696905.1 of Lepidocyrtus violaceus. Lineage (NCBI taxonomy): Eukaryota > Metazoa > Arthropoda > Collembola > Entomobryomorpha > Entomobryidae > Lepidocyrtus > Lepidocyrtus violaceus. The sequence goes on from JAQGAI010001641.1 coordinate 945, forward strand.
ATAATGCCTGGAAACTGACATATAAGTATGTCACGTTTACGTTTGTGACGGACCAGTACAAATATGTACCTACATTTATTACTGTACTCGATCATTAGTATTTTAGAGAAACTGACACAGTACACCTGTCAGCTTTCAAAGATGAATGGTCTTATAACTTATAACGCTTGCTTTACTAGTGTCAGTGTGCACATCAATAGCAAATGTTGTAAGCGTGACCATTTGATGACGACAGACCATTCATCGACAGGGCGTTTGCAAAACTCGAGTAAATTTCTTGGGAGGCAAAAATACGATCGTAATGATTCCAGTTATTCCTGAGAAAATGCCGAATCCATTGTACCACTCTTATAACTTCATGGTGCAGTCTCCTTTCCTGGATTTTCCATTTGTTCTTCAAAACAAAATCCGATTAGCATCACACAACTCACCAATACCAATCCTTCAGATTTTTAGTTTCTCTATGGCTATGGCTATTATCATCGTGATGTGAGCGTTCTAAACGATGATACTGACGATGGATTTTTTACAAGGAATTATGCATACCATCGACGAGACCGAGACTCCAGGAAAGACCATACTGAACTCATGGCATATGTTTTATCTATCCACATCGTGTAGCAATTCAGCAGTGTACAAAGACCGACCGACATCAACACAAGCACACAAAAGTAAAGTTTCGAGCTGGTCTGGAATGCGCATGTATTTTATTGTTGCAATAGCAAGGCTATTTACAAACATCACAAATTATGCATTGTACGGCTGACAATCAAATGCAGCTAAAACTTCTTCCATTTGTTGGTTCGTTTTATAAAATATTTGGGGAATTATGAGAAGTGATTTGGCTTATGATTTGTAAATTCTATTTTTTCTCTTATGTATTAGAGTCGTGTAGCGATCTATTCCGTCCAACCTTCCCAACTATTTCGGTCCAACAAAGCAAAACACTATCAAAGAGTCTCTGATTGATCCGACCGACACTTCCTAACTCGTCATCATCAGTGTTCATAGCTCACAACAATATCGTACTTGAATGTAAACGAGAAAAATAAAATGTGCATACGCAGCACAATCATCTCCGGGATGTGTCTCCCACTCTGCAATTTAACAATCGAAATGATTGTTTTAGAAAATTTACATACGCTCCGCGATTACATTCAAAGGAAGATGCATTCCAAGCCAAAAAAAACTAAGTGTTTCCGATTTAAAAGTCCAAAGATGACGATGCTGAAGAAGGTGAGTAGATAGATGGAACAAGATGATGTCCTTTGACTGTCAGCAGAAAATGTGAGCCAACAGTTTAGGATGAGGGCTGACCTCCTGCTGAACACTTTTATCGGCTTGTTCACTTTTTCTCCATTTCTCTTCGATTCTTAAAGGTTCAAAATGTTCATAAGCATGAAAGATCAAATGCCAGGTCAAATACATTTCTTTTTCAACATGTAAAAAAGTCGTTATGCTTATGTGGTCGTGCAGAGCGTGGAATATTGTACTGTATGAATTCCCATTGAATAAATGTGAATATATTACAGATTGATTTTTAATTTACATTTAAAAATAAAAACAGGACATGTATAGTATCTTCATGGAAAGTAAAAATTTCTTTGGATGAGCAACAAAAACCTTTAAGGAAATGCTTTTCAAATTTGAGGAGAAAATACAACTCGGATTGGCTGTTTTAAAATAAACCTTTTTTATTTCTACGAGTTTTCCTTTTTCACAAGAACAGTGTAAAGATAAAAAAATTAAGTGTTTTCTCCAGATACTAAAATAAACAGATTTCTGTAATGATCGATTAGCCTAGGCAGTGTCGGGTTATAAATCAATCTGTGCTCTTTGAACTCATACTTATCTTGCTTTGCTGGATGACTCGAATTACAACTGCTCAGTTAATCGTTATTTATCTTTGTAAGCTGCGTAACTGGACAATCGTTATATTAGTATAAATTGATAACAAAACTGAGAGCCTACTTAAACCGCCATAGAATGCGTGGGAGTGAATCCTTTTTATCGTTACGAAATGTGACATCGAAAGTGGTATCGAGTAGCTTTGACATGGACATCATTTCGTTCGGGGGAAAATGTATCAATTTGTAAGGACTCGACTGGGATCAATAAGAAATTACAAGCTAGTAGGTTTGTGCTTCTGGCCTAACATCTTCAGATTCAAATTTGTCTTGTTCCTGCAGCCGCCAGCACCGACGACGACCCTCATATGCTCACCCTCCTCCAGTATTCTGTAATAATGTCATGCCAAGTCAACCCAGAAAGATGTTTCAGAGTAAATTATTGCACAAGAAGACATATAACACAGTTCAAATCTATGCGTTGGTTGACTGTTATTACAAAACTCAAAAAATGCTTGACAAGAAACAAGGGTAACGTATCTACATCTAAATAGTACCTACACACAAGTAAGCTGTAGTATGTGATTTACTCATGTCTGCTCTGTTATTGTTGGTATCCCCTAATTTTCTCCAATTACTGAAGGTAGTGAAACCGAAGCAGCAATTATTGGACTTTATGAACTGTTGCTACCTTTTTTCTAGATACTCTCTCCACAGTCTAGTGCATTGGATGCCGCCGCTTCATAAACTCATCATCACAAAGGAAGAAGGGAGATTTTTTTATCAAGGGTTGTTTCAAGGGGATTTCTAATCGTAAGCAAGGAAATAGGGGAATTACATGGTGAATGATGCTTTATAGAGGACTGAGGACGATTTTGACATTCATCACGACGGAAGTAATTTGACAAGTAAGTCAAGCAACAAGATACTCTCACCGTCACAATCACAACAATAATGGAGAAGATGGGTAACAATCTTTTGGGGTAAGTACTGCCAGATGATAGCCACTGCATCGTAGGCAATAGTAATTACGCTGCTGCGCTGCGGCATTGCTACATGAAAATTCGAATGAATGACTCAAATGATTGGATGGATTTGAAGAGGGGTTTACATCGGATGTGGTGTGGTTGGTTTTGATTACATTACATATAAAAACACAAAAATCAGATTTGATACCTCTCGGAAATGTTTTTTCTCAGAATATCTCGATTAATTCATATTTAATTTGAAAAATTTCAGATCTCCCCATTGAACTGTGATATGTGAGCTATGGAAAGGGGCAAACAGAATGGCCCCTTGTGAACCTTTTATTTGGGATCGAGTTATTGTGATTGAGTTACGTAGGTAAGCTCCGATCGCATCCCAGTCCCAGTAGAGAATCAGCTCAAATTGTTCCACGAGGGAGAATGCATGTAAATGAATTAAAAATAAAATAGCGATAAAGAACCAGACAGTCATCAGAAGCTATAATGCATGCATGGGTGACCTCGGTAGCAGCCCAAGCAAGCAGTTTCAAAAATAAAATGGAAAATCTGCAACGGGCAAAATCTACATTTACGACTAGTTATATGTATTTACGTATCTCTGAAACTAATACAAAGCAACATCAAACACAACATTGCAATCAACAGGATTTTGCCATTATGAAGTGGAGTGTCGCAATGGTTTGTTTGGAGGATTTAGGTATCTTTTATTGTATCAGGACAGGGCTCATCGTCAGAAGAGAAATGAGAATTGGATTCTGTCGGTAGGGGTTATTCCTTTATTTCTAAAGTAGCAAGGGAGTATCTATTTCTACGTATTTTGGCCATCTAGAACAATGCACAAGAGGGACCATGATTCTGGGATGATTATTTTTGACTGACTGAGGCTGTAGGGAAGAGGAATGACAAACAAATGAAAATACATCCATCGCATCCATCCCTCACTTTATCCTGTAGTAAATCTATCTATTGAATCCATCCACTAAAGCAAAACAAAAACGTTGATACGGCATAGCAGCCTTAAAACATGAAAATGAAGAGATTTTTTATGGAGCAACAGATAGAAGAGAGATGCCATGAATGATCATCAACTTCCGGTGGACTCTATTATAAAACATACATTCGTCCCTCCATCCAAACCCTCTCCGTTATAATATAATAGAAGTAATAAAACTTGTCATTATTGTTGCTTCCCCTATTTTCCCCTCAAAACGGTTTGGTTACTTTCCACGAATAGCAAAAATAGTCAATCCAACATACATAATATATCTCATATATATCTCATAAAAAAGGCAAAAATACAACAGGTTTCATGTGTGAGAACACAATCATTCATAAGCTAAAAAAATAAATATGTTTACCTGGACTTGGTCAGCACAGTATGCAGAGCAACTTTGCTCCAAATCCTGAAGCATATGTGTAAAATTGAGCAATTGATTGGTCTGCAAAGATTGCGGTCCGTAGAATTGTGGATGAAACATATTATCCCTGGAATTCTCCTCATGTCGATTAATTGCATTGGATTGTTGCTGTTGATGCTCCTGCTGAGCCGAAGTGAGTACGGGCTCCCGGACGTGATTCGAACTAAAACGATGATGGGGACTATTGTCAAACTCGGGGTCAGTTCCAACATCCTCTGACTGATGAGGGGATTGATGCAGTCGATCGGTTGAGAGGGAGCGGTGTTCATGGGATGTGAGAGAGTTTACCCCACTACCCCCTCCATTAACTGAACCACTTTCGAAGCCCATACTGGCCACAATAGGAGTAACATGGAGAATACAACATAGCACTACGACTAATACTAGTATCTTACTCGAAAATAAATTAGAGATAGTTCCCATCTTAGATGAATTATTTCTATGCAGTTTATTTCTCAGCTTAACATTCAGTTCAAGCCTTAACCTAAGGATTATTCTGGACATTAAACATGGACTCATTATTAAACCTCTCATTTTTATATGATGATTATGATTGGTATTGACACTTTTACGACGATTCTCCCATTCCAAATGCTCATAATCATCACCGGTGTGACATTCTTCAGTCCTTCTGAGTGTTTTGTAGGTGCACGAAGAGCAATCAAGCTTTGTGCACCTGTTCCTCCGTCTTACGACATGATTCCCTTGAGAAAACTTCATTTCATCTGTATCTTCACTCGCAATCTCCCCTCCACCTTGCTTGCATTCCCTTCTCAGCATCATTTTATTTTCAAGTTAACAAACTTATTCATCCATCAAGGTAAAATATTATGTTCCCCATTGTATTTGTAACTCATTATCTAAATATATAGTATCCCACTAAACTCCACAGCTAAATTAGTCACACTCTTCCCTAATTAAAATAGGTGAGTAAGGTAGGGTTAATTGCTAATTTGTTTTAATATTCAAAACACTTTAATCTGTTGTGCTTGATAAAACCATTCGTACACAATCAGCAAATCTACGTAGGCATTGTGGAGTTGACGTTGAAGACACATCGAGTTCATTCATACTTTGAATTCCTAGCAAAACAGCATTATCCTTACAATCCCTTCCTCCTTCCGTTTTTCCTTTCTTTTATGCATCTTTAATAGATGAATGCAGTTTTTTCAAAACAATATACGATTATCATATTTTCCTATCGTATCACATTTTTTAAGCAAGTCAGTTGGAAATCTGTATCTCTGTTACGCGCATCCCTTATCGTGAGAGAACATCTACGACAGTTCCCACGAGGGCATGTTCTTCCATTGAACAAAACCTCTTAAAAACTGATTTGATAGAAAATTTCACTTCACTACTGGTGCAGCGTAAATGGTAAAAATATATATCGCCTCACTTAATAAAAAACATGAATATGACTTTTGCTCCTTCTTCAGAAAAACAGGAATTACACACATATTTTAACTGATACGCTGTGATTAGCAAAACGACTGAAGGGACTAAAAGGACACTTTCTCGATAAACATTATTGTATTTGTTTGAACCTAGCTATCTGGGTATTAACCAATTCATTACGTTATAACATAACTTGTTTGTTCCTCTGATAATGTCACCCCATTCAATTTGTTTTTACCTTTTGTTATTGTTACAGTCTTGCATGGGAAGCGTCTTCGACTACGTTGGCGATTATCATTATTCCATTCCTAATGAAAAAAATACCGTTTTCTTCCGGAAACTTGCTCCAATATAGGTTTTTATTGTTATAAATATAATTATATTTTGCAATTGATTCTTCAAGGGAGGACGACAGGCAAACAAGCGGAACGAGAAAAAGAGATGGCATATAAAGTTGATATCTTCTCACACAGTCATAAACGTTGAAGCTTCTTCACAAAAAAAAATTGTTATGACAGTTCTTGTTCGTTGTAATTCATAACAACGTTGATAATAATAGGAAGCGACAGGTGGTTTTCTCTGTTCAGAGTAATCAAGTGGAAAAAAGGAAGGTGAATATTCTTGTAAACTTCATTTCATTTAGAGAGACCTTCTTCAATTCTGCTTTTCGTCCGTAGGTACCACTAAGTCAAAGTCATCATCATCAGCAGCATTGTTACTGAAGTCCATTAACTTTTGATATTTAATTATGCTTCATCTTGCATCACACAAAACCGTTTTTATCGTAAAGACAAATGTGTCACGTCACAAGGAACAAAAGGCTCACTTTTTGTTTCATCCCATATTATCATTATCCCCAGCGTTTGGCTCAATTTAGTCTCTCTTTTCCCCCACAGTTGTCATTGGAATAATGTCAACATCATCGTTTCATTATCTTTCTGAGCAGGTCTCCTGGTCGGTCGGTTCAAGTGAAATTTATTTTTCTCTCATTTGAACTTGATGATAATGAAGTATATTTTCTTAATTGCATTTTAATTACTAAATGGTAATTAATTCTTGAAGGAGCTTGATTTCACGTTTAGTGCCTCAGTGTATTGAGTCAGGTATTTCTTTATTTCTCAACTTTTATTTAAAAAAAAAACTTTAAAAGTCTAAAAATCAGTCTTGCAATCTACAAGGAAGATACGGATTGCGTCTGGAATCAATATTTTCACACGTCCCTCTTTTCGAATAATAATTAAACAGAATGCCACCCGACTTCCAGAATCGGACCGATATTTTCTCACTCACTGTCTTTGTTCTCCTGGACGCGTAGTATCGTCAACTTCACAGAGGAAAATAAACGTTTCTGAAGTGTTTAGCGTTTTTCATGAACAGTATCACTCACACTCGCAATTGAAATACATATGAAAAAGTAAAAGTAACCAGGTCCTTAGCTCACTCTAAAATAAATAATCCAGCCGAAGGGATTTTTGTTTGAAGTAGGTTACTAAAGTAAACGGCTATAATAACTGTTCCTTTTCAAGTATTAAAAAAAGATTTTCAAAGATTCTAATCTGCTTCGGTGGTCTTTAAAGTCTTATGAATGAATGGAGAAAAGGGCACCGTAAAAAATATCTTGTCTCCTTCTGCCCACACAACAGTCATTACTTCATTACTTTTTCATGCCCAACTCTCCTCGTCCAAATACTGACTGACGGCTACGGAGAAGAATACAAGACCTCTGCTTTCAGCTCTTCTCGGAGGTTGATATGATGCTCTGGAGAAGCCAAGTGCAACCAAAACCCAACCACCGGACTACACATACAAACTGCACATTGCCTTCTCTGCCTTCAAACCAAGTCGGTTAGCTTGTATTTATCCCATACGTGTACTCCTTCTCCTACTCACTATTTGGTCGTATTCACTTCTCCTCGTCATTGTTCATTTTTAGGGATTTTGGAAGTTTGGGTCGGTCTATCCATGATGATATGATGATGTTGAGATTTATATATGTAAATATGTGTGAACCTTTTGTATTTTTAAATAAATATGTAGGCATAAGATCACTGCACATTGATGAAAGTTTGGAGCCAAGTAAGCAATGATTTGGTGTTTGCACTTTACGAACATTACGACACAAAACAATATTGCGTAGGGTTTCAGTGGAAGTTGCGTGTAGTATATAGTATTAGTAATAATAATGATGATGATCCTGACTGATCCTCTCTTTCCCTTTTAAAAATATTGTTATTTTTTAGGATTGGTTTTGTGTGTTTGGTGAACTCGCCCTTACTTGCCTTCCTGTAGCTCTCATGTCAGTCATGAGCTTAGTAAAATTATAACTGAGTTTTTAGCTGCCGGACATGGTGAATGCTAAAATGCTAAAACACTAAAATGAATTCTATCATTTTTGGGTGAAAACAAACTAACCTAATTTGGGTTGTACATTCTTCACTGATTGGGATATTTTCATGAAATTTTAATCATTAGCAGGTTTTATAAATATTAATTTTACGTTATGAGTATATAAAACACAGAATTTCCCACACATGTCGGTCATCGGCCAATTGACATATGAAGATAATATAATGTCACAATGTCATGTCGTTCAAATTGACGGAGGTGTTCTAAAGGGATGACGCTGACACAAGAATGCATTTCTCCAAAATAAGGTGGCATTTTTGTCCAGCTCATATATGCGTTGACACACAGGACGATGTCAGATCCTGAAAGAATGCTGGTGTTGTTGGTATCTGCGTTCTAACATTCACACGCAAGTGTAGCAGGGTTGATTGATTCAACTAAAACAAAACAGCTCGTTTTTTGGCCTCCTTTGATTTCTTAGCACATCGTCTGTCAAAACTTCTGAGATAGCTGCGTGGCATTGTTGAGTAAAACGTGAGAGCAGATGAGAGACCGTGTCTCCTCCCTTTTTCTCCAAAAGTTAGATGAGAACGTAAAATGAAATTGAATGAGTTGGAGTAACGAAGTACACATGTGCTGTTCTTTTCTTTTTCTCCAAGAAGCAATGGAATCTGATCCTCTATCTTCACTCACTCCCATCAATTAACCCTTGACCACTTCCTTAAAAGGGCAGCCAAAAAGAAACTTCTGGATCGGACACTTGACCGTCATTATAAATACATCACATTCACAAATAATCCAATTGCAAGTTACTGCTCACCTTTTCCCTGCAGTGGATACTTTCATAGGTACATATTAATATCTTCAGAATAGGAGCATGAGAGGAGAACCTCTATCACTTTGACTAAAATATATATTTTTATTTTTGTTCTTTCGGTTCCATTGTAAAATGTTATGCCTTTTTTCCTCAGCTCATCGCAATAGCTCCTGTCCATCCGTCTTGATTTCTAACGAGATGGAGAATAAATAATTTAGCTGCCTAACCAAATATGTCCGTCGATGTAATATATTATTACATATAGCCTTCTTATTGCAATCTTCAAGAAAGCAAACACAGCTTAGCTTGTTTAAAAAAAAGTACGAAAGCCAAACTACAGGTAGGGTCACACTCCTAAATGTACATTGAAATTTAAATCCGAAATGCAAACTTGTTTCATTCTTTTACACACACACACACACACACACATACACATTTACACTAGATACACACGCCATGCCTCCTATCCAGTCTCTCCCCATCCCCGTGATACAACCAAAATCCATTTTTACAACGGAATAATAATTACTATAACCAATTCTGGCTTGTGCCGGTTCTCTGGATTTCTTTAGAGGAAAGAACGATGTCCAGAGGACAAAGCCGTTTGCATTTCGGCAAAACGAGTGGTGAGCAAGATCGCTTCAAAGCGTCGCACATTCCATAATTCCTTATAGAAATTATATTTCCATTTTATTCGTTCCCTGCAAGAAGGCTGCACAATTCCCCTCCACCTTATAAACAGTTTATATCCAAAGGACTCAAAAATTCCATTCTTCTCACAGAGAAAATTAGCACAATTAGCATGCAAGCCAAGTGTAAACAGAACAAGACCGTTTTCTTTTATTTTCCCAGGAAAATTTACATGGATAATGATAATGATGGTGTAGTTAGTGCGCTTTACCCCGGTAAATTTTACTGGAGAAAATATTGATGGTCGAGGAAAGGAGCACTTATCCAGAGAGAGAGAGTAATGATGGTGGGTAAATATTTACATATACACTGCGTTTAAAGCTCAGTTGTTTTTTCACCACGCACAGAGTATGCTTACCTTACAAGGTGTAAGTGAACCTAGAAAATATGTGTATCTAATAAAAATAGGGCGATGCTCAATTTCAATACAAACTCTACTTTAGAAAATCTCGAGGAAAACAATGATGAGCCGACTCCTGACCGATGATGATGATGAACAGTGATGAGTCCTGTGTGATATCGATACTAAAGTAATTAGAGTAAATGGTGGTTGGATTCTTGAGTCTGTGAAAATTCAAATCTGTGTACACACAAAGGAAAAGGATCATGAAATACCATATTCCTGAAACAAAAGTATAACGTGGTGACGGAAGATGAATTTTACTTAAGGTCAGGAAACGAACCGTAGGGGAACCATCATACAATATGTAAATTGAAATGCACCATCATCTTCATAATCAAAATCATGAAAAGCATCCATTCGCTCAACTTAAGTATAGTACTGTAGTAATGATTGTGAATGAAATGAGCACTTCGCTGTTTCAAGTCAAGTTGAAACCCACCCCAACCCCGACCGAACCAACCCCATACCAAGCATGAGTAAGCCAAAATAAAAGCTGGCTGGCTGTATCAGAATTTCCTTTTTGTCAAAAGGAGTAAAAACACGAAATGCAATACGAATTCTCTCTTTGTAGGTTAAAGCACAATTTTTGTAAGGTTTCTTCTCGGACAGTAATTCTTAGCCCCATCCAAACGATATAATACCAACCAGACAGACAATGCAAAGTTGTTCACTTTTTAAGGCAACTCTTATGATGATGATCGTCATCAATAAGAATGGTTAATTGATGGAAATATATGCAAAGACGGGGTTGAGAGCGCAAGTTGTTTTACAGGTGAAATATCCTCGGGACAGAGGAGTTTTCTCAGGTGTGTTCTCCGTACTTTCTTACATGTCTTCGTCTTCAGTCATATCGCGGTATCGTGCCAGAAATCCATTTTCTTAGGCAAAAACAATAATGTCCTGAGATAAGTATAGTGAAGGTTTAATACAGAGTTTTAAGCTGATGTGATGGTAAAGTGGAGGGAAAGGGGTTGGGCAGGGTGCTTTATGATATGCTTATCAAATGATAGCAAGATGCTGACCACTATGAAAACAGCTTAATTTCCATTCATATCATATTTCGTTCATTTAAGGAACTCTACTCTTACCTCATTCAAGTTTGCTAACTTCACTGCTAAGTTTTTCAACAGGGTATATTGAAAGAGGGTACATGGTGGTCCAGGAGGAATTCAGACTGCTTAGCTATGTATTTTGAAACCGAACCGACATCCGCTTATCATCATTTTTATGTACATCTATATTTTTATTTTGTATTTGTATCAACTTCTCATCCATCACAATTGCGTGTATTGTTACTTAAGTAGGTAACATAAAAAAGGATATTGGAGCTTTTTATTGTTTTATTTTTACACAGTCTATTTTCCTTTCCATACATATAACAAAAACCGAAGGAGTAGCAGAGTCTGGCTCTTTGTTCTGTGATTTTGTCGGGTTGGCCCAATGAACCCCTTTCTATATTGTATTAAGGAAGAACTGAATCAAAAACTCGATTCATAAATTTTATCAACTTGCCAGTATATATCAACCGTATCAGCAAAACGTAAAGAGTATACAGTAATTAGCATCATTCTTTGATTTCCATTGTTAGGAGACACAACACCGAGTTGATTAGCGGACACGCCAACAACACCGGCCTATCACAATGAATTTCCTTTGATTCAAGGCAGTTATGCAAGGCTGACATAGCTTCATGATGACGGTGACTACTATTGATGAAACAAATCAATGAAAAGTAGTTTCCCTTTTAAAAACTCATGTCAACGTATTGCGTTCTGATGTCCAATTTTTATTTGTACAACGAATGAATGAAATAGCTAATACTTGTTAGATTTTGTTTGGTTTTTGTTAAATACAAATAGGGATGCATGGACAATATAGAATATCGAGGATGATGGCGTGTCTAGCAGTACGCAAATGATGAATGACAGTAATGACAACTTCCACTCATTTCTTTTGTAAACATGTACAAGCTAATGGTGATATATCATACATTTATGACAAATGCACAAATTGATTTAGCGGAAACCACGTACACAGTTACAGTACAGTAGGTAAGATTAGCAGTTTAGCAGTCAGTCGCACATGTTCAATGTGTCTTATCAGCCATTAAACTGCTAACAAGTAACTTTTTGATACACATACATGCTTCTAGCGATTTGATAATGACAAGAAAGGATGTTATTGCAATATTCTTCTATCAAATTAGTTTATCTTGATATGAGTGCATTGTTACAACAGGTAGGTAAGCCGCACTAAAGATGTAATTTCATAATTGATTGATTAAGTAATTAACATTGGCGAGTGCAAGGTGGGAGGATACTACATCCTCAAATGGTAACCAGTAATTAGATTTGAAATAAAAGTATATTTGTCTACATCAGCTAGTGTGAAGACAATGATAAAAGAAGTTGTTGACCTGTCCTCCTGTCAATAAAAATTCAACAATCAGTGTGTAAAATCAGTTACGCAACAGAAATCAAAGGATTGTGGCCTTTTTTAATAGTCTGCAAATATTGAAGCAACTTATCATAATTTACATAATTGTTTGTTATAGCATCGGTAATGATCAAACAGATCATAGATGGTCAAGTATGCAAATGTGAGGAGAAATATATACCAATTACCATTCATAGAAAAAGTGCACATAAATAGACACAATAAAATACGATCACGATGTGTTGACCACAATGACGCTGAAGAGAACGGTACGAGTAAATAAACATAAAATGATTGTTTATAATCAATGGTAATTCCTTTAAAGTGCATAAATAAAAATTCTAAATTCTTCATCTTGTTGGCACGCATCCAAATTCAAGTTAATATAGGAATTAGTGGGGAAAAAAATATTCACTTCAATTGTATCCCCTCATGTACGATGAGTTGGAAACAGCAGTTAGTAGCTGCTTTAGCTAGAATGTGACTGAAAATGAATGAGTCACTTAATTTACCAAAGACAGGAGAAGTGCTTAAGATATGTGCATAATAAGTGTACATCAAAGCCTCTGTCACTTGTCAAGGCTCATCTTCGTAATGATCAGATCACACACAGCCCACAATGTCGATGCACGCACACATATGCAGGGAATCCCATTTCGGGCTTCATCCTGTAGTGTACTTGATTGAGTCACTTTTTCATATCCTCAAAATTTATGTTCATTTGTTCTCAGATATTTTGCTTAATTAGCTGAGAATGGCAATGACAAGAGATGTAAAACTGAATTGATGGTGCTAACAGTTTATAATTGACATCCTAGCATTGATTTTCCGGTGACATATAAGTTCATTACTGGATTTAATTATTAGGAATGGTTTGGTCATCATCATAAACATTGTC
>JAQGAI010001642.1:0-14169 GCA_034696905.1 Lepidocyrtus violaceus
AACAGATTATGATTATGTGGACCGGCCGGACGGATTTACTGCTACAACGGAACGGAGTGGAGACGCATGAATTAACAAATTCCTCAAGATTTTTTTTAGCAGTTAAAAAAAGTTATGTGTAAAATTCTACACTATAAAAATACTTTTAATGTTCTATTGTACCATTGTCAACAGATTTTTTTCTTCTTGGTCTTATCTGTACCAATCCATATCCCAATCTGCATCTGCAGTGTAAATAGAGCAGAGATAATTCTCCACGGCCAATTTACAAATGTGTTTAAGGATAATTTAGTTTATTACTTAATTTATTCGATGGGAGTTTTAAAATTTTTAAGTGCCAAAAAAGTTCAGATTCAGAATCTTTTACCAAGTTCAAGACCAATCCGTTTTGGCTGCACTTTGCATATTGAATGCATTGCATTTGAGTAATTTGTTGAAGATACCACCGACCGAACCGATACCCATATCACATAACCCATTCATTCAACTAGCTTTCAACTTCAATAAAAATTATTTTCCTTTAAGTGTCATATTACCAGCAGCAGCAGCCTCCCACTGCAACTTCCAATCTGAGAAACCTCACGATCCAGCCGTGCAGCTTATTTCGTATAAAAAATATCCGAAGAAACTATTGCATAACATAACACAACAGCAATCCATGTTTTTCGGCTTTTAAAAAACGTGAATAAATTCCGAAATGTCAAAACATTGGAGCACTTAGCTTCAATTGACTGGCTTTAGGAATGGCTGTGTATCCATTTCCTCTACAAAAACATACTTTTTCCCCTGATTTGTTATTCCTTCTGCCAACACCACCACCAAACCCATGTTATTTTTCCAATCAACTCTCAACAACACGAGAAATGAACGGGAAAAGTACATATCCGAAAGCAATCTCCTCTTTCTGACTACTTCTCCCAAGAAGTTTTACATTTGGCATAAGCCACCGACCGAGAGTGGTGGTAAGTAAACGATTTACCACTTTTCTGAAACTGATATCGCATACTTTTCATACAGTTTCATCGCCGCCTTCTCTGAAGAGAGATTTTTTTTTGCTTCTACTACTCTTTTACTTTCTGAGGCTCGTGCCGATTTTCATCGTGATATACATATGAGCAGTTACGGAAAAGTTTATAGGTAAAAGCTATGTGTGAACACCGCCATATCGAGCTATGTATATTGATAGGAGCGATAGATTACGCTAAACTGTTGATTCAGAGAATTTTTTTGGTGAGTGGAGCGAGCTAAAGTGGCGATGACAGTTCCAATTCGTTTAACAGCTTGCTTGCTTGTTGGCAGAAATAACGACAAAATGGAAATGAGCTTCTCGTTCTCAGTTTTTTTCGCAACTCTTTAGGAAAGTTTGTAAGACAAATTGTTACAAACTGGCTGGGACTGACGGATGATGATGATGGGGACAAATGTTTTGGGAATCGTGTTAAAGAAAGTGAAGAAAGTTAGTATTTTAGTACTTTTCGCAATCTTTACAGATTTTACAGATTTTTTAAAGATCTCACCGGATTTTTAAAGGTTCCAAATAATTTTTTTAAATCGAATCAAGCTACATAAATTAAAAGACATGTTTTAACTTGAAATGAAAGACGAAAGACGACACACGCCACACACATTGTTTAATCACATTCATGTTCTGGAAGTTAGTGGGATATTTAAAACAAGAAAGGGGAATTTAATTCCTCTCCTGCCTCCTCAAGATTTTATGAGTTGCCTACCACCGTGCCGTGACCCATGATATGATATGATATGATGATGTCCCTAGTCTAGTAAAATGGTTTATGTTATAAACATGAAGTGACTGGAAGCTACCAGAAAATGACTGGCTTCTGTTCTGAATTCCGGTGTTTGTTCTTTTTACTCCTTGTCTACTACAACTACCTCCACTTATGTGTAAGTATTTTTGGGGTCTTCTCCCTCCCTACAAAATTAAAACGGAAGCTGCACATCTCATTTAAATTCCTTTCCCATCATCCCATCATCACCACCGTCCCCTCCCCTTCTTCTTGAGTTCTTGCCTTGGACTAGTAAAAAAATGTTGAATGAATGGTGAATGGGATCCTTCACTCACTAGCCTCGCGTATAAATATGCATATTTCCAAGCTGGCACACACGCAACCCATGTAACTAAAATTGACTAACCAACCTTCCAGCACCAAACCACCAAGCTTAGTTAGGTAGAAAATAATTCTCCATAAACATTCCTAGTTTTTCATACATCATTATTAAATCTTCTCATAAAAAACGTAAACAGCTTTGCAATGCTGGTGGGCTCCTGTTCTGAACTGAATGAGTATTAAAGGACGTAAAATATTATAAGGCATTATTAAATGAGTAGATCATGAAAAAGGCACAAACAAAAGGGCAGAGAGCAGCAGCGGTAGCAATTGGTTTATGCATATTTTATAGGAGCTCAAGGCAAACTGCGCGCTTCATGGCATGTCTGTATGGCTGCTTATCATGCAAGATATTCAAGAAGGTGCTGAGGTCCAAGCAAAGGTCCAATGATCCTCTTCCTTCCCCGAACATAAAATAAAAATTTACATGATGGAAGGAAGGAGGATAGATGGAAATAGCTACGCACACAATTCATAATTCAACGTGAATGTAATGTGGCTTCCCTCTACCTGTTGGGTGTAAATAGATTAGGGAAGCATAAAGCGACTTATATAACAACAACGCTTACAAAGGAAATGGATGGAGGTACTTTATCCATAACATATGAAGAAGGGAATATTCATTTCATTTTTTCATTATCATTACAACGGTTTAATATAATTCAAAACTGCTTGTTGCTCTCCTTCTGTCATGCCATCATATCATCGTGATCATAACACAACCTAACGGTGTGATGCTGTGGTAAGTACCTTCCAAAATGGTAAATTGAATTTTATACCTTTAGAAGAACATAAAGGGACGGTCCGGACAAAAGCCGACCGATGAGGTAAGGAGGGAAAATGGAAATTATTTTGTTAAGTAAGGCAAGTTATATGTGTGCTGAAGTGCTGCAGCATGTAAAATTGTTGAACAAAAAAGGTGAAGTTTTAAGGTATTATTATTATGAAGGAATATTATTTGGTTGGGAATAACCTGCCTGATCTGATCCGGCATGGCCTGGCCTTAGCTGCCCTTGATATTTGCTCCGTCCTACCTTCAAAACGTTTTCATCCTATTTCCATTTTCATTCAACAGAACAGAAGCCTCTGCATTGAAAAAGCCTGTTCATGATATTCATTTTTTTCTCCCTTTTTAGACATCTGCTGCTGCTCCTCCGGCCGGCCATAATATGGACTCATTTTGTTGGCTACTGTATTGTTCCCTTACACATGAAATGGAGTTTTCGAAGAGATGTTTCATGTTTGACTCAACAACACGTTGAATGAATAGCAAGAACACAAACAGGAAAAGAGAGAGGAAAATGGAGGCATCCAAAAACAAAATCCATTGCAACAATGAAAACGTATATGCATGATACATATAAGCAGGTCGTCTATTTCTTTTCCCTAAAATCATCTTTTCTGTACATGTTCCAGATAAATGAGTACAGTTATACTTCTCTCACTTGCATCCTGTGTCATTCATCAACATCCAAAAACAAAACTTGATAAGGAACAAGGATATGTAGGTGAAGTTCAGATAAGCCATGCATACTGACAGAGCTTTTATACTCAATATGCAAGTGTCATGTAATGGCTCTGCTAACTGCAATGTGCTATGCAAGACCAAGACCGGATATGTCAGACAACCTTTGACCTACATAAATTTCCAAGAATGAAACTGAACAGTCAACAACAAAAACAAAACGCATTTAATTATTTCTTTAAAAAAAATGTTTGTATGGTTTGTTGACCGGGCTAGGACAACGTCAAATGTCGCAGCTCATGCTAAATTCTAAATTTAACAAGACTAAATGGAAGTCTTAATGCCCGATATTCCTAACTAATTACGAAGCTATTTTGGTGTAATTAAACTGAACCATTAATCGGGACAGCGACTTTGGCGGGAAGCAGCATGCCGGCAAAATGTGAAATGGAAGTTGAGCAATTTTGATGAATAAGCAAAGCAAAATTATCGACAATCGATTGATTGATTCTTTTTAAAAAAAAAAGTCCGAGAACTCACCAAAAATCCGGATTGAATCCTTTCGTCAAAAAAAATCTCAAAGCGTCTCCTTTCCTCCTTCTTCCAATCAACTAATCAGTCAATCAATCTTCCAACAGGAACTTTTAAAGTTGAGAGTTCAGAATCAATCAGAATCAGAGTTGAACGAAGCACAAACTGGAGAGGATAAAAAAAATCAGAAAAAAATAGGCGATGATGAATTGACTTGAAGATGATGTAATAATAATAATTCACTCAAGAAAAACGCACTTTTCTTCTGATTCATGAATTAAAATTCAAATCAATCAAAATCGACGAAAATATATTTTTGCCAATAAAAATATTGTTAAAAACTTACCACTTGAACTTTATCAAAAATATTGGAAACAATTTGAAAAACTACTTTTTTTACGAGTATTTGTTTGTTTACTTTCTTGTTTTTTGTCAGAGACTAAAAAAACGCTTTTGTGGAAAAGAACGGCTAAAAAAAATACACTTCTCAAAGGCAAGACGAGCAGTCGACTACTGAAACTCAAGTGCAAACGCAAACAGCTTTGACTACCATTTTCTCAGCTTCCATTTTCCTCTGCTCAAAACAGAGTCGTGTTGCCGCTTGCTTGCTTTGCTGATGCTTTGCTTGGTGGAGTAGTACTTTTGCTATAGTGCATTCATCGCGTGTTGGATTTTGGTAGCAGTTTAAAAGTGAACATGTGTACAGCTGCCAGCTAGTGTGACGTTCCAGAACGTTCAGAAGAGAGAGAGCAGCGAGAGGGATGATTATGGAGTAAAATGCAAAAGCGGAAGGAAACAGGCAGGGTGAAGGGAAAGCAAGGGAAGAACCAAGTGAAGCTGAAGGGTGGCAAAACGTTGTTCATTGTTCAAGGCAAGGCAGTAGCCTTCTCGGCTCTTGGCTTAAGGATTTATGGATCGATTGAATTGAGTTTATACGTAAGCCGGTGTGTGGTACGGAGGGAGAGGGATGAAGGAAAAGGGGATGAAATTAACATGGATCTGGATCTGGTCTTGATGAGGGAAATAATATTATAGAGGTTCGATCTGACTCTGACATAGTAGGTAAATGTGAAGGGAAGAGAATGAATGGATAGGGTGAGAAGGAGAATCTAGTGTCCTCGATCTCTGTTGAGTTAGAAAAGTCTTCTTTCGATGTACATCCCCTCCATCAACTATGTGTAGTTTAGTGCTTTGGATAAAATGAAACCCTCCGATCCAATATCATGGACTTTCTCCTTTTATTTCTAATTTTTTCACTCTTCACGTTTCTGTATCGCAAAAATATTTGCTAGGTATGGATAATACCTATAATATGACTGTACATGACTCCCTTCTTTTCTAGACCTTTTGCCAAATCGAATCAAATCAAGTTGAGGCTCACTTTTTATCATATATCACACCAACCACGAACACTAACAACATCATCGACCCAGAGAGTTAGGGACGAGAGTCAATTAAATGGGAAAAAAACGTGCTAGGGCATTGTATGAGTCATAGCTTTAGTCATCGGGGAGAATCTTTTCAGCAATGCACCTACTACAGCTACTACACGATACGCTATGTTTGCAAAAAGCTGAAATCTGCACAGCAGCAAGTTCATGGCACGCAATGCAATTCGGACGGAGCCAAAGGAAATATGTAGTGTGCACCCTCATAAAAACAATAAGGAAAGGGAAAGCCCAAGCGGCCCGTTCGTTCATTTATTCATAGTTAATAGCTCTATCGCATAAAAATTTTGCAAAATATACTCCGACTGACTCCTCTGCATTTCTTCGATTCTAACCAGTTCACAAAATTGCAACTGAACAAAATCGCAAGTACATAAAAAAAATGTTACAACTTTCCACGTAGCCAGTAAATCCCGCATTCATATGCTTTCAGTTGAGTCGAGTTGACAAAGAAGAGAGACATATCGATTATGACACGACGATTTACTATAGGTACATAGCTAGGTGTTGTATGCTGAGAGCTATTAGATGAGTGAAAGTGTGCGCCTGGCGTGAATCGTCAATGCAAGAGAAAGCTGACTGGAATAACTGGAACGAACGATAACTCCTCTCTAGCTTTTGTATGGAATATTTTCTGCAAGTATAACTATGAGTCATACGATGAGACATATGATTTCGGGGACATTAAATTTTCAGTGTTTTACCTTTGATGACTAACGGTTTTATTCCATACATTCGCCCATTGACATAGCCCACTTCATTATCCGAACTAACGAACATTCAATCTTAGGCTTCACATGAGCGTATGGAAAATTACATAAGATCCGGTAAGCGGTTATTCTAACCTAGGTAATTTAGCTAATGATGAACTAAAAATAGAGATTACACCAGACTCGATTCGATTGGAATCGGAATCAGAAGCTAGCTATTAATGATTTGTTGACACATGACATGACAGTACGATACAATTAACAAAATTCTGTGAGCACACAGTTGGATTTTTAAATATTAAAGTCCGTTTTAATTTTGCATCTTTCCAAAATCTGGAGTGACTGCCTTTCAGAATTTATAGAAATTCGTAATCATAATTACAATCAATTTTTAGAAATATATAGAAATAAATGACTACACAATTTTCTATTCGTCTGTTTTTGACAGTATTACATAAAAAGAGAGACTAACAACATGACTATGTAACAAAAAGCACAATTGCCGAGACAGGTAACCTCAAACTATTTCTTGTTTTCAGTTCGTTCCTGTAGCTGTTTCTTCAGTTCTTTGAGTTCCAAATCCGGCACATAGCGAACTTCCGTGTGTTCCGGAAGATGAGGATGGATTCGGGTGGTAACTCCGGGAGGAATGGAGGCCTCGATTATGTTAACGAAGACGGGCAACAGGGTGGAAGGGACATCTGTGATCTACAATAATGACAAAAGAAAAATAAAATCAATTCCTTTGTTAAAAATATGAAGGGTGTTTCAAATTCTAGTTATCGATTTAATTAAATGTTAAAAAGTGCTTCAATTTTACCTGAACATTTCTCTCGTACAAATTGAGACGGTACTCCTGTTCCACCACTGTACTTTCCGGTTTGAGCTGCGTCACCTTGAAATTTTGGCATGGGGTGGCCCAGCTTAAAAAACAAATATCAAATGCAAGTTAGATAAGCATCCAAAGGATTGTTGATGAACGAAACAAAACTGATTAATTAATTAATTAATGAGTCACGTGATTATGATTACTTACGCATCTTCAACATCCAACCCTATCCTGTCCGCAGTCCTGTGAACATGTCTCGCGAACTTCTCCAGCACGGCGAAGTCATACCCTTTGATCTGGACGTTCAGTGCGTCATAACGAGGCGTTTGCTTATCGATCGGCTGCAAATAAACAATAGTAAAATAAGCACATGTTAATTAATTAATCATCTCAGATTACTCCATACATATTAAATGACTAAACTATCGTCTTCAATTACCTGATCCAATCCATGATGCACAGATGAAGATAAATGCACATTTCGGAAGCGGACGGACCGGAAAAGGTCTTTCTGGAGAAGGGGAGCTCCCCCAGAGAGAAGGCGAAGTGCTCGGCAGGGTCCCGATTGCATTCCTGGACCTGGCCCGCTCCAAACTCCACTTTAATTAAGAAGATCCCCACCTTCCAGCTCTGTTTACTGACAAGCTCACTTGTATAGTTGCCCTCTACAAGTGTAAATGGCAGCACCGGCAACATGTGGGGTGCACTTGCAAAATGTTGTCCGAACTTGAAGTAGTCGTCATTCAACTGACTTTCTCTTCCAAGCAAAACATACAGAACTGGACACAACACAACAACAGAGCCTCCTTTCTTTCGTGTGATTAAAAAATGTGTACATAAAATTTATTTACTTTACATGTTGATAAAGTTATGAGGTGAGGAGAGATGAGTAAAATCAAACTAGTTTATTCCCGCGTGGGCTCCTGTACCAATTGAGACGATTCTGTTATGTAATAAAATATGAGGTGCTGCATAAGACAGCCAAGAATAACTATAGCCACTAGAGAAAGTAAAAGGTGAAGCAAGAGAAAGCTCTAGTAATGGAAATGTATCAGAATGCCCCAACTATTTTTTTTCCTCCAGATTCCGGAAATGCAGACCCGTTGGTTCAATACATTGGGAAACTGATTCATGGATTGTTTCATCATTTGCAGAAGTTTTTATTTTATTTTGCATTCACTTTATATTTAGTTTAAAAAATAAAGTTTGACCGAATTATTATAATACCGATTGCATAATATTATTATAATAATTTATTCACTTTCCTCCGGCAGTTGCAATAATATTTTTATTAGTCCCGTTGCTGGATGCCTCAGCAGCGGTGACTTTTAGAAGACGGTTTTGCTTTAGCTGTTTTGCAGTCAATGTAGTAGCTTGCGTTGTTGGTGGTGGAGGCGGTACCGCCTGAGGCGGTGACTGTTTCTGAGGGGAAGGTCTCGATGGATTTTTCCCGACTGTCCTTGTTTCTTTCACGGCGGCGGGTCTGGGAGGACGGGGAGGAGGCTTGTTTTCCCCGGAAGGAGGCGCCACCTTTATTTCAGGGACGGGACTGGGATTGATGATTTTATTGGAGGCTTGAGCTTGAGCTTTCTCTGGCAAGAATGAAATATGCAAAAATATTTATTTTTGCAATGAGTTGAGTTAGTCAATTCAATGCTGTGAATTTTGAAAAAAATATGCAAATGCAAAGGTTTACTTGCTTAACAGGATTTTCACAAACTTTCACCGACCTCGCTTCCGCTTCTCCGCCTTCTGCTCCAACTGCTTTCTCTTGGCGGCTAGTTCCTCTGCAAATGTCAGGGGCTGCAAAGCAATGGCAGCGAGTTGCCTCCTGATGATGTCTTGATCTGACTATGATTTAAAGAGAATTAACTAATTTCAGTCATAATTAGCTAGTTAATTTAAATGTTCCACGAAAATAAAATTTTGCTCGATTACCTCAAACGATCTCCGGATGTAGTTGACTCGACCTGCGAGCGGGGAACTTGGAGGGAATATCACTGCATGGTGAACCACCCGGATGGAGTCTTCACTTGCGGAACGAACCAGCTCCTGCTTCGGCGAAATATCCAAAGTAACCGTTGGGGATGGACTGGGCGACCTTCGTATCATCGACATGGCTTCAGAAAATTCCGATGGAATCAAAACAATTTCTATTTCACTTGGATGGTTATTTTGGAACTCGTTGCTTTCTTCAAGGCCCATCCTCCAGCTCCGTTGATTCCTCTCGATGCGATGTCAAAATTAGAAATGAAGCTGATGCTCCATTGACTTAAAATATAAGGCCAACAATTGGCCTAAAAACTGACTGTCATAATTAGGTTTTTTTTGGGATGACATCACAGAGGAACTTTCACCGACACTGTCACCGCTGCTGCAGCGGAAGACAATATTTTTCTAGAAAATCATGTCATGTCACGTCAGTCACTGCTTTATAGATATGACATGATTTTGTTCTTGAAGGAAGTGGTTTATCCATCCGGGGCTTCCTTTCATGAAAACGACAGAAAATAAATTGGTGCGTGCCTTGGATCGTTTTTTTTTGCATAGCATATAATTTCCATTCCAATTCAAAAGCGTTTGATCGATAGATGCTCCTTTTGTTGTTGAGGGCTTCGTCGTGGGAAGTCCATCCATCATCGGACGGATGGAGCAGAACAGAAGCCACTGCACTTCCGCTACGCTTGCTCGTGTTATCTTTTTTTTAGCAAAATTGAATAATAAAGTAGCCCAGTTTATGGAGCGTAACCTACTTTGTGGAGAGAAAGTAAATCGGGGAAAGAAAGTGACTATATTGGATCAGCATAGGTACATCCATTTTCATATTTCAAGTTAGAATGTTGTCATTTTTATTTCAGGATAATTAAAATTAAGACAGGAGACATTTTTTTAAATGTAGATTCAATAAATAAATAATAAATAATGTAGCACGCTGTTTGTTTAATAAATAAATAAATAGGAAAAGAAATAAATAATAAAAAGGTCAATAAGTTAAGTTGTTGTGGTCATTTGAGATTGAATAGGCTCCCCGGTTTGGTATGATTAATTATCTGATGAGGGAACGGCCGAGGGTGAGCTCGTTGGAGTCCACGTCTGTGGGAGGGAAGCTGCTCTCAATTTCAATACGATCGGGAACCGGTGATCCTAAAGGAGCGTCGGGAGTAACCACGCCCAATGGCTGCTCTGGAGTGGATGGCCAGCCGGGGTTGACTGGGGACTCTGGTGAAGCTGGGTTTTCAGGCCAGCCGGGACTTGTGGGGGAGGAGGGGGAGGAAGGATTCTCAGGCCAGCCGGGATTTACTGGAGCATCTGGTGAGGCAGGGTTTTCAGGCCATCCTGGGCTCGTGGGTGAAGCGGGATTTTCTGGGGAGTCGGGGGAAGAAGGATTTGAAGGCCAGCCGGGATTGACGGGGCCATCAGGGGATGCGGGAGTGGAGGGGGAATCGGGGTTAGTTGGAGAGGAGGGTCCTTGGGGTGACCATCCGACGGCAAGTGGGGTATCGGGAGACTCAACGCCTAAAGGCTGCTCCGGGGTGGATGGCCAGCCAGGAGCTGCCGGTGAAGATGGGTTCTCTGGATTTTGTGGCCAGCCGGGTTGGTCTGGAGCAGCTGGGCTGTCAGGATTTTGGGGAGCGGAAGGATTTTCGGGGGAAGCTGGGTTTGATGGCCATCCTGGAGCGGCTGGGGAAGCAGGACTATCTGGATTTGCTGGACTGTCGGGATTTTGTGGGGAAGAAGGATTTTCTGGGGTGGATGGATTTGAAGGCCAGCCTGGATTAGCTGGGGATGATGGACTGGCTGGGCTGTCTGGACTGGATGGGGAAGATGGACCGGAAGGTCCCCATCCAACTTGGAGGATTGTATCGTCAGCTGGAGCTTCAATTCCTAATGGGGCATCGGGAGACACAACGCCTAGAGGTTGCTCTGGAGTTGATGGCCAGCCTGGAGCTGCCGGTGAGGATGGGTTTTCTGGGTTCTGTGGCCAGCCAGGTTGTTCTGGAGCTGCTGGGCTGTCTGGATTTTGAGGAGCGGAAGGATTCTCAGGTGAAGCTGAGTTGGATGGCCATCCTGGAGCAGCTGGGGAAGCAGGACTGTCCGGATTTGACGGGTTTGAGGGACCGTCGGGTGAAGCTGGGGAGGATGGATTACTGGGATTACTTGGGGAAGAAGGATTCTCTGGAGAAGCTGGATTCGAAGGCCATCCGGGATTAGCTGGGGAGGATGGACTGGAGGGACTGTCTGGCGATGATGGGGAAGATGGACCTGAAGGTCCCCATCCAACCTGTAAAAGAGCATCCGGAGACTCAATTCCCAACGGGGCATCGGGAGTCACAACGCCTAAAGGCTGCTCTGGAGTCGATGGCCAGCCTGGAGCAGCGGGTGAGGAAGGATTTTCTGGATTCTGGGGCCAGCCAGGTTGTGCTGGAGAAGCTGGGCTATCCGGATTTTGGGGAGAGGAAGGATTCTCTGGTGAAGCTGGATTCGATGGCCATCCTGGAGCAGCTGGGCTGTCGGGATTTTGGGGCGAAGAAGGATTTGAAGGCCAACCTGGATTAACGGGAGAAGCGGGACTGTCTGGATTTGACGGGTTGGATGGACCATCGGGCGAAGCTGGTGAGGATGGATTGCTGGGATTACTGGGGGAAGACGGATTCTCTGGCGACGCTGGGCCACTTGGCGATGAAGGATTCCACCCAACGGCAAATACTGCTGCTTCACCAAGCCATCCGGAATCCGTTGGCTGAGGCTGCCATCCACTTGCCGAAGCGCTTTGAATAATTGTCACACCCTGCCCAATGGAAGCCCCACCTCCAGTACTGAATTGGAGGGAGGCAACGGCAAGATACTCAGGTGTGGCCGTTGAAGTCTCTTGAACCCAGCCGCTGTCCGATTCCCATCCGGTTGTTTCCGACTCCCAACCGGGGTCAATTGAAGGCTCGATCCATCCCGGTGTAGCCGTGGCAGTTGGCTGACTCCATCCCGGCACTTCAGCAGTCGTTGTTGGTTGAATCCAGCCCACTGACGGAGCAGCAGATTGTTGTGGTGGCCGTGGTCCGATGACGATGGTCCCTCCGCCGACGCTCATGCTTGGCCGATTTCCACTGGAGTCCACGATGATGGTTCCTCCTCCGACGGTTATTCCTCCACCGCCAATAACGCCACCGCTGCTACTACTACTGGTGTCTCCTCCGAAAGACTGAGGATCCTGTCCCCATCCGCAAGTGGTCCCGGTCACCAACACGGTGGACGTCTCAGTCAAAGCAATCCATCCGGTGGAGGTGGTCCAGCCGGTCAGGATTTGAGTGGCGGTATCCGTAACGGTGGTCCAGCCAGTGATGGTCGTCCATCCAGTCAGGGCGATCCAGCCAGTCAAGGTGGTTATGTCGGTAAGCTGCACCCATCCGGTGGAGGTCGTCCAGCCAGTCAATGTGGAGGTCGTCCATCCCGTCTGGGTATTGGTCACCCAACCAGTCAACGTCTGTGTAGCCCAGCCAGTCAAAGTAGTCGTATCAGTTACCGTGGTCCAGCCCGTCAAAGTCTGAGTCTGCGTGTTTGTAACGGCCGTCCACCCAGTCAGAGTAGTGTAAACCGGAAGTGTTGTCCATCCAGTGGAAACAGTCCAGCCGGTGAGGGTCACCACATCGGTCAAAGTTTGGGTGGTCCACCCAACAGCGGTCTGTGTGCTTGTCACCGTATCCGTCACGGTCACCGTCGTTGTTGGTGGGGCTGCCCAGCCATTAGCAGCAGTGGCGATGGTGGCCACGCTGAATGTGACGGTCGTGGTGGTTGGCTGGATGGAGGGGATCAGATCGGCGGGATTGGAATTCCAGCCGGCCTGTAACGTTGGCGTGATCCAGCCGGTGGGAATGGTCGGTGTGTTGATCTGAATGGCTCCATTGTTCCAGCCCATCAAAGGCTTATCATCATTCATGGGCTGGTTGATCCCCTGTGGGATGTTGAAGGTCGCAGGGTTGTTGATGGAGTTGGGCTTATCAAGTGGGTTGCCTCCGCCGGGGCCAACTAAATGCATAAGTTGATTCGGCACTATAAGTAATTTGATAAGCATATGCATGTCTTTGATAAGTACTTATCTAACTTTAAATGGAGGAGTTGCTCTTGGTTCTTATATGAAAATAAATAATGCTTACCATTGTTGCTGTTGAGTCCTCCAGGTCCCGGCTTGGGCTTGTTGAGAACGCTCCCCTCATTCAGGTGGACGCTGGAGAGGAAGATGACGACAACAGAAATTAGCTGCCGTAACTTCCGTGACAATCCCATCCTATTACTGAGTTTCACTGGAAACTTTAAATTCCCCAAAAAAAATAAACAACAAACGCTGATGGGAGCCCTCTCTCTCTCTCTCTCTGCTCTTGGGACACTGGAGTTATGGCGAGAGCCCGACGGGAAATGAGCCAATTGCAAGGGGAAATCTTCCTTTTATTAAAATCCTCCTCCACCGGAAATTAAAATGATCTTAATTTGGAGGAAGATTTTAAGGTTACGTGGCCATGTCCAGATTTAGCATTTAGGTCATTAATACATTCATTTTCAATCCTTTGTTACCTGCACATGGATTACTATAAAATTGATGAGTCAAGCAGGAGGAATAAGGTAAAGTCCGCCCAGTCCCAATTCATGTTGAAAGCTGGGCTCCTCGTGAAGGGTCTTTTCTCATTTTTGGGCCCTTACAGACAGCCTAGAAAACGGGACCGTCCTCTGCTCCACATTTTATTACCTGTGCTTGCTTGAATGTTGACTGAATCATGCAAGTCCACCTTTCCATTCACCGTTATACCTGGATTGGTTGAGCCCTTTAATCCCAGATCTATTTTCAACTTTATATGCACCAATTTTAGACTAATATAGGATCACACATGGCATAGATAGGTAGGTAGGTGATGTCATGTCGTAGGTGGGTCGGGCTGCAGATCGGAAGCAGGCTAGTCAAGTGATGGGAAGAAGAAGGTGAGGTAACAGTTTCTGTCACAATAAATATGACATACATTCAAAATACAAATCAAGTTGGGTAAGTTAAAATGAAGTAGGACAAGCCATA
>JAQGAI010001643.1:0-14165 GCA_034696905.1 Lepidocyrtus violaceus
AAGGATTGCTTAAGGTGTTTATTATTTCAATCCCCCAAGTTAAAAAAAAATATTCATCTACCTACCCTTGTTCCATCATCCTTCGTTAATACCTATTAAAATTCTGTATCAATTGAGGATTTTTCAATATGAAATTAACGACTTCAGCAAAGAAGATGTAATGGGCTATATCTAATTGTAAGTACCTACTTATAACGCAGCGTACAGCCCGCGACAGAACATGTAAAAAAGCATCACGTACCTTTTCGGCACGCTGTGCGTGGAGAATAGTTTGCTAATGTGTGTTTTCACTATTTATTTAGATAATTATTAGCACTGGAAAATGGAAAAACTAAAGCAATTGAAAAAATGCCGACGTTAAGGAAGAAACCTTAGCATTTTATTTTATTACGCATGAAATATTTCCTAATTTTATTACACTTATCTATCACAAAAAAACCACTTCCTTTTAATACCCAAAGCGATCTTAAAATCGTTTTAATCACTTCTTTTCCTCAGAAAAGTATTATTTTTTATTTTATTATTTGCATTTGGCTCACTTTATTGAACGGCAGACAATAAGCGGGCACTTTATAGTTTTAATCCGCCTTTACAGAAACACGAAGAAAATTTCCCCCAAAGGCTGTAAATAAATGAATGACCACAACACAAAAACCGCCCGAGCACACACAACAAGTCTTGCAACAAAAAGATAGCCGGATAAATAATAAGGAACAAAAGGGCATAACGAGGTCATTTCGCTCTCAAAAAATGTAACCAATCCTTCCGACAAAAATGATAAGAAAAGTAATTGCTATTGTTAGTTTAAAGTCAGGATTTTGTGCTGGAAGATGTCAGTCGGCACTTTTTTCAACGTTCTGAGAAGTCATCGTCCGTTTTCCATTCAAGACGTTGACAGATATCCTTTGTGGAAAGGATGTTCTTCGTTCCCGAATAAATGATTACTTGTTTTTATTCTTATTAGTCCACAGCTTTCAGTTAATTCTGGAAAATTGTTGGAGGCGCACCGATAAAAAATAAACTGGTATAAAAATTTGCATTTTATCAAGAACAAATCTTATTATTCCTGTAATATAAGCCGTCTCTAAATAAAAACCAACAGGAACAAAGCTTTAAATATGTAGCGTTGCTGATGCCGGAATATATGTCATCCAAATGATTTAGTGACTTGTCCGAGTAAAGTGGGTAAACGTTCTAACAGCAGCGGCCGTATCATGATCAAAACAAAAAAAAATTGATGTAACTGGAGGATGATGATGAGTTACGACGTGCAGGGGCAAAGAGGAGACTTCCACATGTTTGGCTCTTGACTGAAAAGTGAAGTTAAACAGAGGGTAGGTAAACTACTTTCTGGCAGCCGACGAGCCCTTTATCATCATCTTCCTTCATCGGGATAAAAAAAAATGAATGGCTTGGCTCGTTCCAGCAGCAGCACTGACTGGGAAAACAGTCAGGGAGAGGGAAGTACCCTGAGCCTTGATCAACGAGCCCTGTGGTACTCCGTTACACTTATGAAAATGGATGATCCTGTACAAGGCACAAAAAAATCCGTTCTTCTACTTAGCAGGTGGGCCTTCAGGGGACAGGTTGACTCTGTGAGCCTTTTCAAGTGATCCATGTAAAAACGATTATTTGAACATAAAAAAATTCAATAATTTTTTTCCAACCTCCTTTCAACAATACGGAGGAGCATCGGGGTAACCGTCATTCATTGAAAAGGCTCCTCTTTCTCAATAAAACTGACACGGACTTATGAATGGTGATGAGTGACGGATGTTGAAGAATCATCTTTTGGAAATTAGGTTAAAAAAATCCGAAAGAGAAAAAATTGGAGGCTATTGTTTTGCATTTGATGATGTGTAAAACGAATTGCTTTCCATGTAGTATTAGTAGCAGAATGTAAGTGATTTTTTAATTTTAATTTTTTGTTTAAAAAAATCTACACAATTGTTTCACCAGTTGAGTTGAATGAGTGAGAAGAGTGTTCATTGCGAGAGTGAAGGACCCCCAAGGATCCATTTTTATAAATCCTAATAATAATATTTCATTCACAATATCGGATATTACCTCTACCTATACAAATACATTAGGCATTGCATGGATATGATTATGACCGGCATCAATCCTAGAGATTATCATAAAATAATTGTTTTACTTTTCATGATGGTGATCCGTTATTGTTTCATGTCGATCCCTTGAGGGTCCCTACACATTCGTTGACTAGACAGTACGCAATATTATCATTCATATTCCTTTCCTGGAGTTGAGAGGATGGATGAAAGGCAACATGCAGAGTCGAACATTTAAAAAAAATACACAATTTTTATTTTATTAATTCAATAAAAAGCTGAACTGGACTTTAGGAATCAGATGCTCCTTCTCTCTTTGAGCTGTTTTACGACTGTCAATATCAACCCATGAACCAGGCGGGTTTTATAGCTGGAAACGCTCCTCCATAAATGGAAGTCTGCTGCTGATATGTAAATAAATTGTGCTGCTTCCGCAGCTCTGCGTGCGCAACTGGAGATTTTTTTCTGAAGTGGTTCAAAAAAAAGTAACGGTTTTCAAAAAGCAATCCTCTCAAGCGCTATTATTGCTATCATCATCATATATGCCAATTTATTTATTTACCTATCGTTTTCCAAAAAAGCATTAAACTCTTTCGGTGGTCTTTCCTATTGATGATGATTTAATAATTTCATGTCAAGTTACCTCGAGGGAGGTGTATTTAAACTTTTGATAGGAAGAAATAAAATACTTGGACATAGGAGCAGAGAACCAAAGGTTCAGCTGGTAGTAAATACGTCTGGGAGATTCCAGCCTAAGTGCGCAATAAATTTTATGCTTATGATCTTCACTGAATTTTATTCAGGTAGTCAAATTCAATTCAATACACTTTTTCTGACGAACAAGTAAGTATGCATAGCTAAAAAATAAAACAACATAGCTCAGGGGAACAGGTATGTTGCCCCCATATGCATTTGTCAAGTCTACAGATTTGCAAACAGCACAAAAGGCTACCATAATTAATGGCTTGTTTGGTAAGTCGCTATTGTTGCATAGTTTAGTGGAGTAGGAGGAGAAAGAAATTGTGAACTCAACTTGCACCCATTTATTTCCCAGATAAGAGGAATGGAAAGGAATTTGTAACGCATGCTCCTGCTCAGCTCCCACTTTAAGTCGCGGGACTACGCTATGTAGCATAGCGTAGTGCAGAGGACGAAATTCCATTGCATGATAAATCCTTCCCCTAGTTGACCATATGCTCCACCATCAACAGTACTTAATGGCAACACTGCACCACCGGCATAAAATGAGTGAATTTTATTCAGTCGTTCTTGATGACTGCTCTTGTCAATATTTTTTGGAATGTAGATTTTCCATGCGTTTTAGTATTTATTAAAGCACCACCATAGTCCATACCAACAGAGGAAGGAACGGCGGCATGCCGTTTAATACAAAGAGAAAAAATATAAACAAAAAATCCAATATTACATTGTTGATAACAATAAAAGTTTCATTCCGAATTTTTATCATGCACCTCTAACAATCTGCAATGAATTGTATTGTATGTGCCTTCACCACCACTCACTCTCTCCGGATGGCTGTTTTTTTATATTGTTGCGGTATTATATTAACCTCATGATTATTAGTATGAGATGGGATACTTACCAATGGCTTTCCACTAATGATATCGCTACCTATTTGCTATATAACAGGTTGATGTTATTCTCGCATGCTCGCACGCAGTTCGAAACTACCTCTTAGCAATTTTAGCAAAATGGAGTGCAATGAAAAGAAGCTGAAAGGAGAATAATTATTATTATGAAAGGAAAATTTGTATTGTATAGTGTTATATGAAAAAGAAAGGAAATTTTTATAGATCCTACTTTTTGATAACTTTTTAGATTATCTGGGGAGGATAAGACAGCCGAGGAATTCCTTTCCACTAGCTTTCAACTGGGAGAAGATTTGTTATTGACGAGGGAGACATGATGATGCTGATGAGGATGATGAGACGGCTCCTTCACTCACCTCACCATTCATCGGAACTGCACAAACGATGAGGGCATTTTATAATGAGAAAAGTTATTATGACCAGACCAAAGGGAAGTAGCGCTTCCAGTGTACACCTAATAATTCTCAATCAATTTGTCCGGTTTATTTTAGCCAATGGTAAAGCAAAAAGATATTCTCATTCTTTAAGAGATGTACTTAGAAAACAGAGTTCATGCTTTGGAGTCGGAATATTTCTGTAATCTTGGAATTGGAATTTAAATAGGGAACGTTACGTATTCGGTATTTTCCTTCAAAGAAGACTGACCTATGATATGAAATGCTGTTTTTATTCTGTCTCTGACCTGCCATCATCGGAAAGCAGAAAAGTCCGATATGTTAATGACGTTTGATCCGAAGTGATACAAAGGATGAACTGGATATATTACTTACCTCTGTGCCTAAATTTCCCAAAGGTAATGGTCTTGCCGTCAACATTCTGTCGAAATATTTATACCGTACCTATAGATTAATTGCCGTCGTTATCTCCAGTTGAGTTAGTCCCACTCTGAGTGAGTTTCATCATTACATTACATATTATATCGACTCTTCCGACTGATGCGAAAATATTTGCGAAAAAAATCCTTCACGACTACTTTCTTCCTCTGTTCGGAAAAATAAGTATTTGTGTTAACATAACTTTTAAATTAGTTACTGAATGTAGACATGTTCCTCTTTTTCATGTTATCTAAATAGAGACAATAATCATTTCAAGTAATTGCCTTTTGAACTACGGAATAATAATTTTAGAATCAATTTCTGCAGTTCAGTTTTCATTTAGCAAAACCTTTCTATGTGTTCATATGTTCCGAGGAAAAATGTGAGTTGTACGCTACGTTGTACCGAAACTCATTAATGCGGTATTTAATGTGTGTATCTTGTTATTGTACCTACGTGAATATTTCCAACTATATATTTATTCCTTTCTTTTAGTTTCTTTCCCTCCTGTTAAACCTTATCTTTTTACAATGTTTGCTTTTACTTTAACTAAAATAAAACTGTCCGAGAACCCGAAGAACTTTTTGGAAGTTGAGTTTTTTGATAGGAGTGAGTGGAGTGGCCTGCAACGTAGCTAAATACATTGTTTACTTTTCCCTTGACACATTTGACGTTTTAATACATAAATTACAAGCATATTAGAGAGGAAAACAAGAATTTCCAGCCAGAGAGGTTTCTTCAGGTTGTTATAAATGTGCCCACAGGTAGGAAAAGGGGAACAAGGCGATAGAAAGCCCACCGAAACCAGTCATTTTTGCCCTAAGCCTGGGCCCAACACCAGGAGCAAAAACTCCAATGGAAGTGGTGCTCCTAACATCTTTAATTCAGCCCAATAATTACCTCCTCATCCTGATTATTTTTAGCGAGGAGGATGATGATAAAGCCAAAAAATCCTGTATTTAATACACTCGGTTGGAAATAATAGCTGTTCTCGCAAAGTGGCAATTTATGCAGTTGCACACATTAACAAGCAGAATCATATCAGCTAACAACACTGTTATAGAAATTACGTAAGCTGGTGTAGTAGTGATGATGAGGATCATATAAAAAAAGAAAGATGCAACTGTAGAAAAAATAGTTGATCATATTTTTGTTCTCACTTCTTCGGGTGAAAATGCGCACAAAGTCGAGTACGAGGCTACACGATTCTCTAGTTGTTATTATTCGATATCTAATGAGCTTATGAAATCACGAAATGAAAAGTCATCAACAGATTAAGATGAATTCAGATTAAAGATTTCATGCCTTCATCTTTTGCCATTCATTCTTCAGTTCGTTGGTCAAAGGATGCATACAAAGATAATGGTGCATTTGACTTTTCTCATTAGATTAGAAAAACACGTGCATCATCATCATTCTCGGTTATGATGATGATGCGATTGCTATACTGACCGGATAATTTTTTTCATCACAAAAACTAGATTTTTGAGCTGAATATTAAGATCATGATGATGCACTTTGCCTGTTGACTACTGAATATGAATAAATAATTCTTAATGGAGGGAATTGAATTTGATAGGATCAGTTTGTGTTGGGCAGGTTTGTAAATGTGCTTGGAAATATAACAGAAATAATAACAGAATATACTCGTTTTTTTCTCCGAATCAGGCAATAAGTCCTTCTTAATTCTCTGGAAGATTCGGGTGCGTTTTTCGTCAATTTTCTAGAAATACAAAGTATTATTCTTGTTCCTGTCCACCTCTCGTCAATACAATGGATTATTACTTTGGATTTTTGAATGTTTTCAGTTTTACGGAACAAGTTTCCCTTTTTCCCTAATCAGGATGATCGGGACTCACCATCTTCCTTTCTCTCAGAAACTGGTGCACTGTCTCAAGTAAGTCATTTCACGAAGAAAGACACTCGATTGTTTCAGTAAAGCCTCGAAGAAGGAGAAGGAGCGACCAGCATCAACAGCCACAACTTCATAATTGATCTCCGTCAATAATTTAATGAAATCGTGCAATGAAGAATCAAGTCATTTTTTTCATCATCCAACTTATTCGGATTATTAGAGCAGAAGCAGTGGAGCACCAGACTGGCTTCTTGAAATGATGATTGTATCATCACAGTAATAATAATAATACAATCTCTCCATCATCATCATCTTCAACATCCCCATCCCAGAGAATCAAGTCATCGGGCAGTGTCTTCAAGCTCACCAGTGCAACGGGTATAATAGCTACGTGTAGTTGAACCATGATCATCATTTTCATTTCAACTGCAGCTAATAAAAAAGCAGTGCAATGAGATGAAATGCTCAATTGAAACACTGACTGGGACGTGCACGATATTAAAATTCCTTGATGAAACCCACTGGACAAGTTACACATTTTCCATATCACAATTACAATAATCTATCCCGATACATTTTCTCCTTTGCCTTTACTTAAAGGGTGGACTTGAACTGAACAGAGATTGAGCATTTGTTTGAGTATTATTTTATGATAAGCCACAATAAATGTAATAAAGATAAAACAAAGAGCTCCCATCATCATTTTATTTTATCAACTAAATTTTCATTTTCTGTTGATATTTGCTTAATCCAAGATATGAAGATCTTGATTTGAGCTTTTGACCGATTGTGCTGACAATAGATTATGCCATATAAAACTGGATTCCTGGCTAGTCAATAAATTCGGGCTAGCTTGGAAGTGGCTTTTTCCATGCAAATATTTTCCATTAGTGTGTGCTTTCCATTTTAAAAACAGGAAAATGAAAGAAAGGCATTTCTTACGTTAGGTTAATTTCACTTATGCAAAGTAAACAACTCCTATTCTGAATAATTTACAAATGCCCAGTATTTTAAGGAGGCAAGCCTTTGGCACAGCCCACAATTCTTTTCATTATACTTTCATTAATATCGATTGGAGCAGAACAGATGACGATCGTCAAAAATATAACAAAAACTGCTTGGAATCGTGAAATTTATTAAAATGAGAAAGTTGAGGGAGAGAGAAGTGGATCTTCAATACGGAACAATATCTTATGTGTAATTAATTATATATAAAAATGATCCAACCAACAACCAATTTACAGCCATCTTCATTAATATTACACAGGTAGCAGCAAACTTAATACTCTTGATACCATTGTGTGAGAGGAGCAAAGAATATTCAACTCGAGTCCGTAATTACTTTCTCGACTCCCTCTCTCCGAACGAACTCTTCAGTCTGATTACGCAGCATAATCAAAAGTGCGATGTATTGGGCGTAACAGATTCCCTGAAAATTCACATTCACGAGAGGAGCTCCTCTTCATAAATGTAATATAACTCTGGAGCTTACATAAAACCGCAGTAAGCAGGATAAAAAATTTGCATTTTGTTCAATATAATATTGAAGAAGCCTTTCAATACAATAGCCAATTCTGCTGCATAATAAACGAATTAAAATTAAATAGGACGATGCTGGCAATAAAATATTTTACAAGAATGATCTGGAAGAAAATATGAGAACAAGCAAGCTATTTATTCGATCCGAATGGTGAAAGATTTGAGCATCTTACTTTACACAAATTAAGATACGATTTAGAAAAGTTTTGAACTGTCAGCATTAATGTTGTTTTCCAACCATACACATAACCCAAATGTAAAGTTTTGAAGGTGTGGACGGTGCAATGAATGACGCCATTTGACTCGGTCTTCATTTTCTGGGTTAGGTATATATGAACGTCTTGGCTTATATAAACAAGTAAAACCACTTGCAGTTACGCTTATCTAAACATCCTCCTATAATTCAACTGTCAGAAGGATCAAACCGTAATAATACATCATAAACGCAATTACAGAACGTTTATTGCCAAATTATTGAAAATAATCCATGCTCCCTCACCCCATCAAAATCAACACAGACATCTTCCTGACGTTCGTTCGTTTTCGAAACCGTCACTGGGATGCATTCATGCTCTTGCTCAGGAGACTGTAAAAGTTTATGAAGCCGTGCCAGCTAAGTGATTTATATGGAGGAACAACTAATAAAAACTGTAGTATTAATGCCTTCATTCAGTTAAAAACCTATGATCAGGATGACCCTTTAATTGTATTATAAATGTTGGATGGAAAGATACAATCTTATTTACATACAGGTAAAAAAAATTGTATAATTGCTTTGTTTTTCCTTCTATAGCAAACGTGACCTTTATGCTGCAGTAAGCTGGTAAATTATATGGAAAAAAGGCTCGATGCGGATCTGCAGGACGTGACTTGGGTAAACCGAGTTGGTTGGTTGTTACTGCGTAGAAGAATCGTTACTAGAGTTGTTTTAAATCACAATGAGAGACTGAAAGTAAAATGTCTTAATAGCCAAGTAGTTTTCTTTATAACGGAATTGTATATTGCATAGAGCATGCTACAATTTTCCTGCTTCCTGATGGACGGACGGAAGATGGACAATTATCACCCTATAAAAAAGGAAGGAATAAAAAGGAATGGACTGGTCATCCCATCGTCATTACTTGTTTGAATACGGATAAATATAGTTAGTCCAGTTCTTAATCTGGTTATCCCGAGCCCATTAAATTATACACAGTAATTGAATTAGATTCTCAATGTTATGATAAGAATAACTTAACTTGATAAAGCAATTATGCCTACTGTGATAAGATAATTTACGCGGTAAGTTAAGAATCATACATAAGTGCTAGAAAAATATATGACCATTTATTTTAAGACTTGAAATACAAAATGGTTTTTGACCGTTCGTAGATCAAAAATAAGATCAGTCCTTTGTGAAGAACAGTCATAAATAAAAAAGACCAAGATAATATGAAGGAAACCGCAAAGGGAAAATAATCAAACAAATCCATTTATCTAAAATGTTTGACTTTGACTTGGATTGAGGTAGGCAAGATGCGCAACGCCAAACCATTGTGTGCATCTTGTAAGTACCTAAAACTAGTATGATCTTGAAATTGAAAGCATGATCAATGATAAACGTAATGCATTGACTGTGGTGGACATTATGTCACATTTCTTGCAATCCAAGTCGATATCATAAATTAAAATCTGATGTTTTGTTTATCAAATAACAAGTTTCTTCGCAATCTACTTTGGCGTTCCGCTTACAGAAAAAATCCCTCCGGATTAAAAGTTAATTTGAGCCAGTCTTCCTCCTTTTTCCTTCCCTGCTTATTTATATACCTGCTCGTTTGTTAAAAATATTTTTTATCGCGTTTTGATAAACATTTGCAACAAAAATGATAAGGAATCTGTAGCTTCTTAACTGAAACTAACTTTAAGCTGATCTCATTCTGATAAAAACTGGGAGAGTACAGGATTTACAGAAAACACATCCATATTAAAATGACAAGACAATGCCATCCAGACAATGTCATCTTGCGGATGCCAGCTGCACGTCATAGACTAAATGCTCTTCTCTCTTGCTGGACAGGAATGGGGCTGTAAAACCGTTGTTTTGCTCTGCTTGGCTGGCCGATTCTGTCATACGCACAAACCCCTTTTGCTCATTTCAATATTTTTCATGTGGGCTCATTTCACAAAATTTTCATAATAAGCCAGTTTCATAATCACCTACCGACTAGTTTAAAATAGAATATCATTTACTGATGCATTTCCTGATAACGAGTGGTAATGTATTTTCATGCCTTACAGATTGGCAAGTTAAATGTTACACCGCGAAGAGCTGTATTGAGCTCCAAGGGAAGGACTTTATTCATGACGTTTACTCCTAAGGTCATTCATTGGCTGTTAAGCTATGGCTGTGGCTGATAGATTAAAACAATTTCCCATTAATGAGCTTAATGAGTTCCGTTATAATTAGTATGCAAATAACCACACATGCAAATTTTCTAGCCATTGCATCAAAAAATTGGAATCCCACGAAGCTCATCTTCCTGTTGGCCAGTCAGTACAATGGTCAATATATCATGTATAATTTATGACGTTACAAGATTGTGTGAGGTCGTTCCTTCATTGTGTAGTGGTCATTAAAGTGTTTCTTTCCAACAAGTCACTCATGAATTAACACATTTCCCATTAATTAATCTAATCCTAAAAGGCCCACTTAAGTGCTTGATACGCACTATAATTTGTGCTGTTCGCACATCCCTTTCTGGTGTGAATTCCGACAGAGGCAGAGGCCGACCTTCATCCAAGGTTGTTGAGCAAAGCGGTCGAATTAGGGCTCATTACTTATTTGAATAACGGAGTGTTTGTAGCAGTTATCTTCAGAGGAAGGTTGATATTATGCTTCCACTTAAGAGAAGTGCTGATCTGGTTTGGGCGTGCCACTAACTACTAACTACATTGACTTTTGCTACTGTGCAAATATCGACGCATTTTTTTTGAGTGTACATCCTGATCAGAAAAATACAACAAACTGAAGTACCTACTATGAGTGATTGAGTACATTCCTCCGATATGCGTTTATCATGTAACTTTGGCGCGGCCTTTTAGATGCAGTTTGTTGCATAAATGTGCAACAGACAGAATAAAAATCAATACGCAACAAAAATCCACATGCATACCTACATATACGTGCGCAATATCTTACAGTACATCATTTGTATTCTCTCTAATCTAAAAGATTGGTAAATTTTATTTACTGTCAAGTTCAAGTTTTTTTTAAAAGACGATGCTGATGCACTATAAGGATCATGTTGAGGAGCAGTGAAGATTTTTCGTACAGCGAAATGCTCTTATTATGAGGAGATTTTTGTAAACAAAAAGTAATAATATTTGCAACAGTAGTATAAAATGAGTGCAGTTTTGCAATACGTACTTAGTTATGTATGTATTCCAATTCCAATTGTTTTATCCAATATAATTGCCGTTACTGCATGAGTGCATCTTCCCAAATAAACGGTTTTTATTCGTTTTCGTTTCCTTGTAGGTAATTGTGCATTCAGAAGTGCACAAAACACAAAAAGCTATTCAATTTTATTATATTTAATATTAAAAATTAAACTTCAGCTAGAAGATGTTATCGCAAAAAAAATCGCGGCAACTTGTGAAAACGTCGTAATTAATATGAATGCAGTTTACAATACAGCTATAAAATATATTTATTTACTTATGATTGGGCTCATTATAGCGAAGGGTGAGGTAACTCACACACGATGATTAAAATTGCCCTATTCGTTAACAAAACACATAAAGGAAATAACCTTTATTCTGGGAATTATGATCAGAATCTGTGTGGTACATTTTTATCCGAAAGGTGTAAACAGCTCCTCAAACAAGTGTAATTGCAAAAACCCTGATAATCTCGCCTATTGAGATAAAGGTGGCGATAATGCTGCAGAAATTCATGCAGCTTTTTAAGCTCCCCCTCACCAGGCAATAATACTGTTTTAAAAACATTTTATCTTACAAAGTTGATTTTTTTAAGGAAAGAAAAAAAGTTTTTCATCTTTAGGTATACCAGACCACTTGTATTTTCCCACATGCACGTTTCAATCTGCTTAGTATTCAGAATGATGGGGAAACAAAAATAAAAAGATGCTAACAAAACGCATTGTGAACAAGATGTTTGCTAATAAGAACGTGCATTGTTTAGTCGGAGCAAAGTTCCATCATTCCTAGTAAAGTAACAAAGCACATATATACCCCACCATGATTGCCTCCATTTCACACTATAAATATCATCGTATCATATCAGATCCTTCCAATTGTTCATAAAGATAAGAGGGAGATCCCCGATGAAACCGAAACTGTAGCAGAAAAAGAGTGTAGGTGTCCGTTTTTTATTGCCACTTTGTTTCCGCAGCAAAAAGCAAGTCCCTCTCTTTGTGCACTGTTGGTTGGAACAAGTATTTCGTATTAAAAAAGTTTTTCTTCCTGGGGAAGGGATTCGTATCAAATAAAAACGTCACATGCCGAGAAGTATCGTACAGAGAAGATGAAGCGCAGAGCAATAATAAAGACAATAATAGCCACACAAGAAGAAGAAGAAGCCTCCACAAGAATAAACAAAAGGCGATGAAAATTTTGGGAAAAGTTTCCCCTCCTTTAATTCTTCCCTATAAAATTTACAATGCTTTATTACAAATGTGTACATGGATGACTGGATATAATATTCTCCTCTGGTGTGTGTACATTATATACACACACACTTGTCTTATCATCTTCGGAAGATGGTCGGAGGAATCAGAATTCAGAAAGAGGAAAAGTATCAAAAGGCTACCATCATAAGAGACCCTGCTGCGAGCAAGTATGATTTATGCTTTTCTCATAAAGTATAATTTTTTATACTGATGATATTACTTACTCCAACTAATAACAGTGGAAAAACCAACTGAAATTGTGTTTTTATATTAAATATAAAGTATAATAAAGTAAATAGGTTTCATAATGATCAGCTTTTTCTCTCAACTTTGAAGTTAATTTCCCAAGAAAAATTGACTATTAGCGATGGTATATGAATTCTTCCATTTTTTAAGCAATAAAACCATTCAACTATGTTCGAACTTTTAAGGTGGTTTTGTTTGTAATTTAACAATAAAAATCCAAAAAAAAACTCATGCCAGCCTCAGCCATCATCCAATTACGGATGTGTACAAAAGGGCCGTCATCATCAATAATGGGATTGTTTGTACAACATTTAGATTGAAAAACTTAACAAAGCAACTTTTGTTACGGAAGCTAAAGATGCGCCTCAGCCAAGTCTTGTTGTAAAGAAAAGAAATGAAATTCTGAGGCATAGTCAAACTTAAGCTAGATATATGATATGAAAAAAATTAAACTATCTTCATTTTTCAAACTGTCCAGTATCTCACACAAAGTTAACGAAGTTTTACTAATCTAATTCTCCATAAAGAGGAGTACATTTACACCTACGGCATCATTAGATCATATCCTGTTAGAGCGACACGGGGCTTTAGTTAGGAAAGAATACCAGCCGAGCCCCCGTAAACATTACTTAACAGAGAGAAAGGAACATTTTCCCTAAACTTCAAGTTTCCTCCTTCTCCCCAGCAGCTTCTACTTCCCCTTCTTCATAATGGGATATATTATCATCCTTGGCCGTGTTTAAAAAAGAAAAATTAAAATTTTCTTGTACAAACATTTATTTAAGACATCGTATTTATCATGATTAAGTTTCTGGCTTCTTCGAAAAATGTAATAATACGAGTTGCCCACTCACTCACACTACACCCAAGCCAAACCCAGCCTCCACACTCCAGGATGAAAAGAAGACGACTTTGTTCCTCCCAAAGAACAATGTAGTGAGAGGGGAATGTGATGTGATGAGTATAACAAGGTTGATATCCATTTAAAAAAGGAAAAGTGTTGCTTCTGTCAGTATGAACAAAAAAGAAGGGTAAAAAATAATCCTTCTTCCCTTTTTCCCTCAGTATCTTCCGGAATAAATGGGCTTGCTGCTGCTGCTTCTACTTACTCCTTAGAGTTTTCTCCTAAAAAGTAAAAGGCCTGTCCTATACAATTGTATTGCCACGCACTATACAATCTTCTGAGTTGACGTTGGATAGAACTCATTATGAAATGAAAAATGATGAAATAATATCCGCATTCATCATCTCTCGCCTGCTATGTTCCTTCCTTCCATACAGATATTATGCCTGCCTTCATGTAATGTGCGAGGTGGAACATAGGCACACACAATTTTAATAATTATAAGAAAGGAAATGGC
>JAQGAI010001644.1:0-14165 GCA_034696905.1 Lepidocyrtus violaceus
GAAAAGATTTCAAGCAAAAAAAAATCTTTCAAGGTGGTGAATTTAGTTCTACAGAATGTGCTTTCTCCCGTCATAATCATCATCATCCTCACAGCCATCCACGTTTCCATCATATAATCCTCATTATGTGTGTGGCGCGTACCATTTTTCGCAATTGTATATTTCCATGAGTGTCCTATATATCCTCGTATTTATGATATGACTGTGATAAAAATATAAACGGAGAGAAAAAAGTTATATTTATTCTGGCATGAAAGGTTAATATTATAATATTCGCGTATGTATATTCCAGCAGGTATCCCTCTTTATAGTTCATACTTACCTGCGTATGTGTATGAGACATTATGCATTCCTTCAATCATGAGAAGAGAATTGCTCATTTGCTCCAGTTTCTCTCATTATTAGCGCCAATTGCAGTGGTCATGCTATCCCTACACTATGTAGGGAGCTAAACGCAGTCTGCCACACACAAGTCGGGAACGTGGAAGAAAAGTTAGACTGTTTTCCTACTGTTTTTTTTTACTTTGTTCCTGCGTATTTGTCGAAGACGCAGTGAAAAAAACTAATAAAGTGAAAACTAAAGTGAAGGTACGGCGGAGTGGGATTTCCTTTTATTTATCAATGAGAGATTAGTCTCATTCCATGGATTACGAGATTATGTTTGGAATCACATAATGAAATTTGCCAAGACACAGACAGTTAGTTATCCCAGAAGGAATAACTGGGTAGATAAATCATTCTAGGGTTGGTTGACATGACTTGTGAGTTGCTGCTTTCATTGCAGGAATTGTATTGTGACAAGCTACAAAAAGGAAAGTAGAGAGAAAATCCGATATGATGGTGAGAACTGCACTTTGGGAAATTGTGTGTTGCACCAGATTCTGGAACAGGACGACGTGTCTGCAGAAATAATTACTGCAGACGCTTTACAAGTTATTTTTGCTGTCTGTGTGTTCGATTGCTAAAACATAATCCTTGTGGCGCTTCCAAATAAGCTTCACATAAAAAACGTTTAAAAAGGAGAGAGAAATTGTGATAAATTAAATGATGTGTTATGTGGTGAAAGTAGAGAGTATTTCTGTACCTATTCTAGCGAATTCTACGACAAAGGTTGAAGGTTGTGGTTTGATGAAAGTGTTGGCAATGTTTCAACACAACATCAATTGTGTTCCCAGTTCCTCCCACTTTACAAATATGGAAGAAAAAATTGGTAGTAAATGACCCATTCACTCCTTTGTTGGGTTGATGTGTCTTGTGCGAAAGTACATTATTTAATGAGTTTTATCACGAAATTCTATGATGCCCATACGTATAACTTGGGGGAGGGAATATTCATGTGATTTATGAGTAGGAGTGTGATCAATTACACCATTATAGTAACTGGTCTAAAACTAACGTTAAGAGTGTAAACAGTCAGATAATTGTTTAAACGTGGGTATCATGTAGGCATTTATACGTATAAGCTAATTCGCAATTCCTTTACTGTGGTGTTGCAGAGAGCAAGCCATAACAATGTTATGCCCGAGGCTATCAAATATAGGTTGATAGAAGAAACATCGTAGAAATAGGATGTTGTGCTGATAGGTCGTCCTTTGGCTTTCTCCTCCCTTCGACTTATTGTTAGTGGTCCGAAAAAATGGCAGAAAAATTTTGTACATCAGGTAGAGCATATCATCTGTTAAGTTAAATCCAAATTGCGAACGGAATATCTTTGGAACTGTGCTTCGTTCTGTTAACTTTCGTTTGAGTTGAAAATTTGCTCATTCAATTCCACAGTGTTTTTGTTGAAATGTTTGTAGGTTTCAATTCAAAATATAGTATCTTTGTAAATAAATCATCCTCGTTCCAATCATGTCTATCTATATAATATGTTGCCATCTCTCTTGTTTGATATGATAAACCGTTTCACGATGTATTATCTTCCAGCTCGCTCAAAAAAGGAGTTTTATTTATTCAAACCACCGTTTGTTTGTTAGAAAAAGGGAGCAGTAGCAGGGTTTAAAATAAGAAAGCAGAGGGGAGAGCAAAAATAGCTATTTTCTATTTTACGTTCACCCAAGGAATTCAGAATCAGATCATTTAGTTCTTACAAAGGGGAAGCATTGTGTAAGCAACCTTTCGTCTCGGTTTAGCGAAGTGTGTTACATCTCTCAATCGCCATATCAAAGTCATGCAATGATAATGTGAGTTGAGCCTCGAAAGGAAGGAAAACAAAAATATTGTGAAAAAAGGAAGCAGTTAAGAGGAAAAAGTTATTTCACATATGATGGGAGAAAGTATAGACACTACACCTGAGTGAAAATAAGAAAAAAAGAATATCAGATCCAAGCAGCACAGCACCACAGAAAAAAGCAAGATCAACGAGGAGCGATCTACGAAGAGAAACCGTTACGAAGATGAAGATATACATAATTAATAGATTTTTATAAAGGAGCGAGATGAACCCGTTTAGCCACTCTTTCTAATAATCTGCCCTTATTTTTTCCCCTGCTTTTTTACTCAAGGCAGAACAGTGTTTTTCTTTCTGTTTTTTTTTGGTGGAATCCCACTTTAATATGGTTTTATACTATGAATACCAGTATCAGCATCATGTCTGTCAAAGTAAGAGAGTTCGTTTTTGAAAAACAAGAGAACAAACAAAAAGCTTTGATAAGAAAACACAACAGCACAACAATGCAGAATTGTAATGTAATGTAGTATGAAATTGTTTATATAATACTGACTCATCGTTTGTAGTAGTTTTTAACTAACTATTTGTATTCAGTCTTCAGTCTAACTACTGTACATATTGGAATAGCA
This sequence comes from Lepidocyrtus violaceus, assembly GCA_034696905.1. Classification (NCBI taxonomy): domain Eukaryota; kingdom Metazoa; phylum Arthropoda; class Collembola; order Entomobryomorpha; family Entomobryidae; genus Lepidocyrtus; species Lepidocyrtus violaceus. The sequence goes on from JAQGAI010001644.1 coordinate 2,800, forward strand.
AAAAAAAATGGAAAATGGTAAGGCATTTTCCTTTGGAACTCAAAATAATCTAGTCAACATTCTATAACTTTCACTAATTTACCTACCGTCTGTCTGACTCTAATATTTAATAAGTGGAGATGCCAATAATAATTGCCAGAATGCTGACGGACGTGTAGTAAGCAGTGTTTCTCTCCTAAATTAATTCATTAGTCTAAAAGGTTTCTCTCACTCTCCAATTATGATGCCAGTCTTGATGGAGCACAGAAAAAAGATATTATTAGTGAATGGATCCTGCCTCCCGGACAATAATAACAATATAATGCGGAGGCACACGGTTGATATTAATATGTAAAGTGGTCTGCAAGAAATAGGGTGTACTTAATACTAGTATACCTTGTATCTAAACAATACTACTTCTATTTACTGCCACCGTACAAAGTTTGACTAACCCTTCATACTGTACACTATTGGTTGTTGTTACTCGTACAAATGATATTATTATTAATCTAATGTACAGTTCGCACACGATATTTAACTTTACGTAAAAAAAAACAAATACGTATGTTCTTAGTCACCAACTCACCAGAGCATCATATTCATCACACTATTGTGATCTGCACTCGAATGAAGGGGTGGAGTAATATAATCAAAATATTCTTATGTATTGTTGTTATTGTTGGCAAACCCCCTAAAACCTCAAAATGTTCAACTCTGCAGCGATGTTTCTTGGGAGGAGATGCTCCTCACAACTTGAGATCCCAGCATTACACCTAAAAACCGATACCGAGGACGACGAGGCAGAACTTGGCTCCAGTCGAAGCCGAAGAACCAGTTTCGAATCCTCACATCATCATAGACTCCGCCATTCCTTGCCTTTAGCCTCCATCACTAGGCCGTATCATCATCCCCACCATTTTCACCAACCCCATAGCCACCACCGAACCCATCATTTTCATCAGCATCAACAGCAGCAAAGGCCTTCTACTCTGGACGCCATAACCCCATCCACGCCATCAACTATCTTGGCAGTGAGTCCGGTAACGCCAAGCAGTGACGCGGGGCCTGGTCCCACAGTTATATTGAATCCATCCACTATAACGACCTCCTACTCCAAGAATCAGTCCAGATACGAGAAGCATCATTACCCTGACCACAGTCACTCCCATCATCACCACCACCACCATCATTACCAAAGACGCCATCATCAGTATTCTCAGCAACATCGACAAAACCTGTATTCCCGAAGGTCTGGTGGAGGAGATAACATGGGGCCTTCTTCTGTCCCTGGTCCGCCACCCTCTCTTCCAGCCGCAATGACGGCATCAGTGTCAACCACAACTGTTCTTCCTTCTGCTCTCCCCCAAGACAATATTATGGCAGCAGAGGCAGCAGTTGCTTCCAATAAAAATCATCCTCTTTATGAGTTACCCATACTGAGGCCATTACATAATAAGTTCGATGATAATTTCTCCACATATGCCAATTGTCACAAATCTCAGCAGCCCCTTCAGCAAACCAGCTTTGATGGGGGTGTGTTTGAGAATAGGGTAGTGTCCCCACCAAGTTTGCCTTATAACGAGCATTCACATAGACAAGCCAGGTATATAAAAATTATAATTAGGTTTTTTTCAGGAGTGTTGTTTCCCTCCATTATTACTCCATCCATCGTTTTTTTAAAGTTGTATCATCACTAAATAAAAATTCACCTTCTTCTCTCATGTTTATTATGAAGCGATGTGAGCAGTGATTGTGGGAGCATCGGAAGTGACCGTTACCTTGCAAAAAAGCTTGTCAAAAGAGCTACAACTAGTATTACTACTGGGAAGTCTGTAACTGTTAAACTTTCTCCGTGTCGGAGTCAGCAGCAGCCGGTATTTATTAATTACTCGTGGAAAAAAATGTCATGCATGAATTTCACATTTTTTAATTTGCTAATCGTATTTCTGTTAATTAAAATATTTCACTCAAGTTGATTTTATGACGGTTATTCAAATCTGTTTGTCCATTTCACTAAGTTTGGTATAAAAAGGGAAGTTATTTCACAAAATAATATAGTCGACAAGCAAGAATAATCTCATTCGTCGAAAATCGAGTTATTTTATTCTGTCTGTGTAGATGCCCATAACACGCGCATGAATTGTGAAAGTGGGATTAATTACTTTCCTTCTTGGAAGGAGAAATCCATCCCTCGTATAATTTTACTTTGGTATAATTATACTCTTTACTTGCGTCATCAAAATTAAAAAACTCTTCGATCAGCTCTATTCTTCTAATTATATCAAAACAGACATGAAACAAAGGTAAATGATTAACAGCAATAGCAAACGAAAATGAGTGGATCTATTTAATTCTATTTTCTGGAAATTGATCTTGTTTGGGAATCCGACTTTTTCTGTAAATCATTATTTTTCCATAGCTATCTATCCTAGACAGATCAATTTTTAACGAGCACGTTTTTTCTACCTGCTGCTCAATAACAAAAAAGTTAAATCCAATTTACTATGTTCACATGAACTGTTCTCAATCTTTTGACAAATAACTTACATCTTCATGCGTCAGGGATGATTCAGACTAGTGTAATTTGATAAATGATACTCTCGACTTCGATCATTACTGGGACAATTTTCAACGAGACATATTATTATTTACCTTTAGATTTTTGCCGTCAGCCAGTCATTAAAAATAAATTAAGGACTAATGAGGGCTTGTTTTAGCAAATAAGTCAGCCGTGAAAAGTGTACGTTACGTATGTTTTGCTTTCACCAGCACGTTTTTTTACAACAAAGACTTATATCGCTGGGCACAATCATATGCAGTGCAAGTGCTGAAAAAATAAATCATTTGAAATAAAAATGATTTATTTATCTCACAAATCTCACAATAAATAAACTTTATCCGTCCAAATAAATGGAATGTGGAGCAAAGTTCACATCATGCCATACCATCTCCTCACCTTAATATTTATCTTTCATTTTGCTGACTGCGACTACAAAACAAACTTGGATCACAAATATAAAATCACCATTTTTTTTAGTTTACTAATGAACCTACTAATTTTCGACATCGACTAACATAATGTGCCTACTTCTCGGAGTAAAATCCCCCACTACCACTCACGCAAAAATCATAATACGCTGAATATACATTCACTTCCCCCTCCACAAAAACACTACGGCAGATAGATTAATTGCGATTTACCAAAACAAAATGCAAAATTATTTGCGCTATAATGCTAAAAACTACTACTACTTACTTCTATCCTGAGAATTAACGACTGAATTTTTGTTTTCAATGTTTTTTTTAAGTCGAAAATATGTCAGTTTTATATGTATTTTCATTCATTGTTGATTGATTTATGGATACCTTATACTAAAAGTAACCTTGTTTTGACTTTCTCCAACTCCAGGTATTGTCGCTGGGAGCAGACGTCCTGCCGGAGTACCGCCTGCAGTCACCCCGCATTCACAAATGGACCATTTTACACTACTCTCCGTTCAAAGCCGTTTGGGACTGGCTCATTCTAATTCTTGTGATGTATACAGCGATATTCACGCCTTATGTCGCCGCTTTCCTCCTCAATGAACCTGACTACCAAACCAATAAGCCAAAAACCTACAGCGAAGATCCCCTCGCCGTCGTCGACTTTATTGGTGAGCCGCCGGGGAAAATATGCTTTCTCCTTTTAAGAACCGTCAGATTTCTTGGAAGCAGTTTGAAATCTTTCCTGCCTAATTTATTACAATTAGAATATTTTATCAAAACATGATTTTCTGGTTGAATTACATTTACATAATTGTGATTGTATTCTTTTTCTTACAGTGGATGTGATGTTCATCGTGGACATTCTCATAAACTTTCGAACCACGTATGTGAACGCCAACGATGAAGTAGTTTCGAATCCGGGCCGTATTGCTGTGCACTACTTCCGTGGGTGGTTCATCATCGACCTTGTCGCAGCCATTCCGTTCGACCTACTGCTATATCTCTTTGGAACCAATACAGATGAGGTAAGACATTATGCTTCCAATTTAACTATTTCATTGCATTGCTTAATGTGTTGTGTGAGTATAGAATAAGAAAGCAAAAGTTTGCTTTGATTCAACAGGAGGAAAAACAAAAATATCTCTGTTGGGGACAATTAAGATCATCCAGTGTTAACAAAGAACAGTGTTACTAACTTACGGCAAATTTTGTTTGCTTACAGACCACAACGTTGATAGGACTATTGAAGACTGCAAGGCTGCTTCGACTTGTTCGGGTTGCTCGTAAAATAGATCGTTACTCGGAGTATGGAGCGGCAGTGCTTTTACTGTTGATGGCAACTTTCACCTTGATAGCTCACTGGTTGGCCTGTATATGGTATGAACAACACATACATCAATCCTGTGACTTTAATTAAGTTTAAACGCAAGTGCTGCTCTATTGTTATTTGTTACCTACTTTTGACTTTCTACAAACAAATATTCCTAAGAATCTGTTACATTTACATATATTATTTATATTTATGCTCTACGCTCTCTCTCTCTCTCTCTCTCTGTTTGTTCACTTGTTTGAAAAACTATTTGCTATGCTTAATAGACTCATGGTAATGTTGTATCAAAGACTTTAAAAAGTTGACAGCTTCATTTGTTGATCTCTTCACTATTTTGTTATGAATGAGAGTTATTTGAGAGAAGTTTGCCAACTCTGTCTTTCTTACTCATCGATTGATTTTATTACTGATATGTACAGTATTTAGTTAAATTAAGAAAAAGAAATTGCATGTTTTAATGGAGTAAACGTGAACGGAACGTGTTAACAAGAATGTTAAAATAAAATAAAAAGAATCCAGTTCCGCCATCGCAATCATTTGAATTTGAACTAATTCCAGGTACGCCATTGGAAACGCCGAGAGACAGTTTTCAACAATTAAGATAGGCTGGTTGGATCATCTGGCCAATGATACGCTGCAGTTTTATGAACCCTTCAGTAATAAAACAAATGGGCCTACTCTTAAGGTACAATACTTATACTTACAATACACATACATCCGTCATGTCATTGCAGTCCAGTATAAACCTTACGTACGAAAAGTGATTTATAAAAGATGACAAGACTGATTCAATTCCTTTAATATTGAATATTTTATTTAGGGTAAAAGATATTCATGTATATATGTATGTTTAATGGGATGTTTTTTTTTCTTGTTTGATCTTTCACTACTTCCAGTCGCGATACGTGACAGCCTTATATTTTACATTTAGCAGCCTGACTTCCGTCGGATTCGGCAACGTAGCACCTAATACAGATGCAGAGAAAATATTTACTATTTGTGTTATGCTAGTTGGCTGTAAGTGATCATTTTCTGTCTGACTATCTATTTAGCATCGTGTTTTCCCCCCAGTCTTATATGGACATGCATATAGACATGTAGACATATCCGAATACACCTTAACTAAGTATGATATGCGCTTTAATGCAAAATCATTTTTAATCAAAATCAATCGGTTACACCCTTTGCATAATGTAAGAGAGCGAAAAAAAATGCATGGGATAAAAAATGTATTCCACTTTCAGACCATTTCTCTTTTTCCTATTATTTTTCCAGCTCTGATGTACGCCAGTATTTTCGGGAACGTTTCGGCGATCATTCAGCGTCTGTACTCCGGTACGGCTAGGTATCATACCCAGATGCTACGTGTGAGAGAATTTATTCGGTTCCATCAAATTCCAAACCCTCTGCGCCAGAGGCTTGAAGAGTACTTCCAGGTTCGTTCGTGGTTTTTTTAAATGCTTTTAAGGATAACTTGATATTGATATTTTTTATACCTAACTAAGCCATAGCCAATCTATATTACCAGGAAAGTATGTGAGTGAGCGCATGGATAACATACTTCCGATAAAATAAAATCCACGCACTGCGGATGTTGTTCCTTTTTTTCCATAGCATGGCCTATGCTAATAACATGAATATTTCTCTGAAAAAAAAAATACCTAAGACTACATGCATAGTGAAAGCTAGTCATGAAAAAAAATAAGTAGAAAATGTACTGTGTTGCTTGAATGCAAAGACGGAAGGAATGCATGCATAGTTCTTTCTGATTTTCAATGTCATAACATAACTCCTAATCCTATCACAAATATTCAGGGATTTTCTCCCCCCTAATGTGTCTATTGCAGTTGATGACTTTCACCGGTGGAGAAAGCAAATGAGTATAGTGATAAGGTTATGTGATTATGAGTGGACGTGGTCTATATTTGGTTAGTAATAGTACTGAATGATCCTTTCTTCACTTTGAATTATGTTGTAGCATGCGTGGACATACACGAACGGGATCGACATGAACAGTGTCCTCAAAGGATTTCCAGAATGCCTCCAAGCTGATATTTGCCTTCATTTAAATCGCAATTTGCTCAACGCTTGCACAGCTTTCAATGGTGCTTCACAAGGATGTCTTCGGTAAGATTTGGAGAAGGGGGGAAGAAGAAAAAATAGAACAAAAACTAATAAAAATTATAATGATCATAAAAAAAGTATTCTATGACCGGCGGAGGGGAAGTAATATGCAATTTTTATATGGAAATGAATTCCTGGCAGAGCTTTATCGATGAAATTCAAAACGACACATGCACCACCCGGAGATACATTGGTACATAGAGGGGATGTGCTAACGGCACTCTACTTCATTTCAAGAGGCTCCATTGAAATCCTCAAAGAAGACATCGTAATGGCAATACTTAGTAAGTGAAAGTGCCTACTTTCATGTATTATCCCTTTCTACCTTGTGGGAGGTGTAATAATAATAATGAAAGCGAAATGGGTAGTAGTAATAATAGAATGATTGGATTACCAACGGAAGAATATGTTGCAACAAGGTTGCTACCTTGTAAAGTTTCCAAAAGGAAAAGAAAGAGTTGCGGAGAGAAAGCAGTTTCTCAAGCGCACATTTTGTATGGCATTATTTTCAGGCAAGGACGACATATTTGGAGAGAATCCATGCATTCATCCAACAATTGGCAAGTCTTCGTGCAACGTCCGTGCCTTGTAAGTTCTCAAGATGATTTTATTGTAATATATCTAGTTAATTACATTATTAAACTAAATATCTAAAATGCTTTTTATTACTTACCTTTCAGAACGTACTGTGATCTCCATAAAATCCTTCGTGATGACTTACTCGACGTGCTAGACATGTATCCCGAGTTCGCCGATGCCTTTTCAACCAACCTAGAAATTACTTTCAATCTGAGAGATGTGAGTTATCAAAACAACCAATCAGAATCAGAGTAGGTAGGTATAGTTTTCGCAGGAGTCTTTAAAAAATGGGGAATATATTGTTATTTATAAAGGAGGAACTATCAGGGGTGGATCCGAGGCTGGGCCGGCTAGGTCAGAATCTTGGAACTAGGTTTGGAGTCTCTCGTTCTGGCTCCATGGAAAGGGATTCCGATCCCAGGGAAAAAGCATTCAAACCTCCAAGAGTACGGAGAAGAAAGCGTCGTAAGAGGAGTGATTCAACTGAGTTAAGGTATGTATGCAATGTCATGATTGATTACATTAAATCAATTCAACAGTTATTACAATTAAAACTTTATATTTTAATTCCAGTTCGGACGATGAACTTAAGGACGATCAAATCGTATTGCAAACACTTAGTAAAGCCATTGAACTAACAGCAGAGATGAACGCAGGTTTGTTTTAATATTGCCCCAAAAAATTTGGGAATGGGTGAAAACAAAAACGGTGAAAGGAAAATGCATTTAATTATCTTTACAGCCAAAAATACTTCTCCCGCTGATGTCGTCGATCCCACAAGAAAGGAACCTAGTAGACGCTCAATTTCACATTCCTATCCCGACGAAGACGAATCTGAGTCCGATGCTCAAGACCCCCGAGTGGAGCAACTTACAAGGTTTGTGAAGTGGAATAACAAAAGCCATTCAGTGGTTTAATGACTTTTCCCTACCTTTTTGGTTATCTCAATGATATCTATTTCTTCTCCAAACAGACAAATGGAAATAATGGGATCACAAATGCAAACTATGTTGACTCTGCTGAAACAGCTTCAGTCACCAAGTAGTGTAAGCACGTATACAATATAAAGTACATATATTTCTGAGTAGGAGAAATCTGGAATGAAAATCTTTTACAAAATATTGCACAATGCTGATATTACTTTTGATAGGGGCATAAAGCACAAAGCAAAACTTTTACATCCTCATCAGCCACAGTCCTACCTGTGCACGCAGTCATCGAAGAGACTAAAGAACAAAGTTCGGGACGTCCGCAGATGATAAGATCCTTCAGCGTCCACCCCGATGACAAAGAAGGAAGTTTAGCCGTACCCTCTACAGCGCCAACAGTGAAACCTCCGCCCACGCCGACATCACAACCACCCAAACAACAGAAGGCATCATCGACGACGGCAGCTGCGGAACCCTCTATCCAAGAGCCCTCCGAGGAGCCAACACAGTCCGCCCATTTCGATAGTATAAATCTTCCTACCCGATCAACATCCCAGCCGTCGGAGCTCAGTCGGGTAGGTACTAAAATCCTTATTAATTGAGGACCAACATTGTCATATAAACTGTCTTTTACTACAACAGGGTTGGACTGACCAAAGCAGAGAGGATTCCAAGGGAAGTGAACATGACTCTTGGGATATGCCTGTGGATGCTCCAATCGCCCGATTGGAGTCCCTAGATGAGCTAGCTCAGGTAATTAAATTAGTCAAATCCATCCAAAAACTTTTACTTTCTCGTAAATAAAGTAACTTAACTTTTACTAATTTACCACTCCATATTTGATTTATTTCCAGGATGAATACTTTCAAGACACGGGAAAGGACAAGAAATTATCGAAAAGCAATTCCAAATCGTCAGACGTTTAGTACTCAACAAAACGTTTTTACAACAACATTTTATTACTATATTATCGCTAGATTCCTCTTTTTTATTTCAGTTTAGGCTAAGACAAAATGATATTTACGTAATATACCTATAATATCATTCTTTTTATATTTATCGTCATCATCTTCAAAGTTCACTTTCCATAATATGCTTTCAGACTCATCTACATTTTTGAATAGATATAACGTAGACGAACATACTTATGAATTTAGTTTTTAATTAAACCCGTCTCACAACAATCTAAATAAAAAATGGTATCAGATATCAAATTACAAATCCGACAAAACAAAGGCTATACCTTAAACAATCGGTTGAAAATCGGGATCGACGGACATAACAGTATAAAATACCAACCTACTCCACACATAGCTGTCTAAAACTCAAATTAACGAATCGAGTACATAAGTAGACAAAGCAGGTTTACAAAAAAAACTAATTTATATTCTGCCGTAATTTTATGGAAACAAAACATTTTTATCCTCTACGAAAATTCCAATTAGGCACAATACATTAAATATTAAAAATAAAATGAATACGCAACACTGCTGACAAAAAAAAATCATCTAGAAAAAACCGTAGTTTTTAACAACAGTCCAACATTGACCACATAAACGTTACAACTTTTCTATACAAACAAAGTACGTTATAATAAAATCAAGAAACAATGCTTCTATACATATTATATACGCCTACACATACCTACTTATACTATATAACAAACATAACAATAGGAAGAAGAGACCTAAAACGCAATAGCATCACATCACAAAAAAAAATCACACACAACCCAATACATTTATGTACCTACTTTCTCCAAACATGTTATATCTCTATTGTAAGGGAAAATCATCATAAATAATGTAGCTATTTTTGTCCTAAAGCACATCCTCCGTATCATAATCTAATGGTAATAAACTATCTGATAAGGATTAACTCGTTGTACAAGTAAAATCAAACAAGGAAACAATGAATTAAGGTATAAAAGGAAATTTTCTCCATACAATTTAGCATTGATAAACGGCAAGGTTTTGGCTAAGACTGCTTCACGACGTCCAGCTTTCAGGGTGAAAACTAAAACATTTTATTAATTAAATAGAGATAGATACCCAATCCATAATTATTATTGTAACAAGTTAAGTTAAGCACAACAACAATTAAATTTAAAAAAAAGCATCAACATACATCCCCATCCCAGCTCGTCGAAAGGAAAAGTAGTCTTACTGTCTATTAGGATCATTTTCTTGAACAATTTATACCTTATCCACTCAACATAAACTGGGAACATTTTTAAAGCTAAAAACAAAATTTTACGCTAGGCGAACGCTTATTTTTACTCCCCAAAAAAATCGCTATCAAGTGAAAGTAAGTGAAAGAGCGTGGGAGGATAGGAGCACAAATAGAAAATTACATTCTTCTAATATGCTAGTTTGCCATTTTATCGGAAGCTGGACACATCGACATGCCTTGATGACTTTATTACCCATTAATATGCTGGCATTTTGAAATCAATTAAATTACTCATTTTATGATTGGTGTGGTTGGGGCGATGTGAGAAACGTGAAAATCGAAAAATGTTATATACAATCTCCCATTGAATGATCTGTTGGAAACGGTAAACGCTAAATATAACTACTACGCATATTAGGGCACCCACCCACCCTTATATACTTCATAATTTGTAACGCTATCCGTTGATGATCGATCACTTTCACTGTATTAGAAAGTTGCAGCCTTTTGTGAAATCACACTGACCAAATGTTATTTCTGCCTCCTTAGACGGAAAAAGCTCCAGACACACTTTTTATGTTTTGGGTAATTCATTCGAGATAAAAATCAAACGAAACAATACATTTCTATTTTTGCATGTAAAATTAATCACTAATTTACCCTTCACCACCAACATTAATCTTAATTTCCCTTTTTACTGGACAACAACATTGTAGTTTGAGTAAATGATGATAATGAACAAGTAATCAGTTTTTATATAGTCTCATCCTATTTGGAGAAAAATAATGGCTGCTTTGCCATTTACCGTTACTAACAAAATTGCCATGAAGTGCCATATAACTTTACAACTCTCGTCTCTCAGCAGACATAAATATGTTGCAGAAAACGATTAAAAACAGTAACAATTTATAAAATGTATTTATATGGTATCTCTCTCTTTTTAATGACCAAAACCAAGCGCTAAACTGCTTTAATTTTCTCATTAATTTACTCTTTACACTAATAATCTCAAGATAAATATTATACTTATTATGTAACGTATTTATTTAGTAAACAATTATAAACGAGACCAGTTTTTAAATATCACCATAAAAATAAATTTTTAATACGCATGAGACTATATGTAGAAGGTACTACTAATTATTATATATCGTATGTACATTAAACCTGTAAAAAATTAACAAAAGTAGCGGGCTAAAATTAATAATCTGTATTTATCTCTTAAAAATTAACTCGAATCTATTTCGCTCTATTTTGACTAAAATGTA
>JAQGAI010001645.1:0-14164 GCA_034696905.1 Lepidocyrtus violaceus
GACTACAGCATATCCTTAGCCTCTCTAGCTTATCCCATGCCAAACCTTGTAAATTTTGATGGAGCGGAAATCATGTACGAAAAAAAATCATTCGCTTCCTATTCCTGTGTAGTTTTTTTAGAACTGACGATGAGCAATGGCTAATGGCTACATACAATCAACGTATATACATAATTAGATTATAACGGGGATGGTTGAAAACCGTGATGATTATTGATTACAATAATAAAAGAATCGTAGCCAATTTACTAACCAGCCTAGCCTGTACACCACCCCACCACCTTCACTTTTAGTTTTAGATGTGTAACAGCGAAGATGTCCATTGCATGACATAATTTTTTATGAAATGATGATGATGAGGCCGTGCTGCTGGTGTTTATCCTCATATATATTTACCATCGCTGTCGCCTGATCGCTTTGATGTGATGATATGATGGTGGAGCTGCTAAATTATTCTTGATCACATCCACCATCACATCACCACCACCGCTGCAAACTGCAACATCCGCTTAGTCCCTACTTAGTTAGTCTCCCCATCTGCACTGCACCATCATATTAAATCATTTATCAATTAGATAAACAAATGTGGAGAAAAAACAGCGAATATCATGGAATCTAGGCCAGTGGAGTCGCTAGTCATCTTAGCTTCATACACCATACATACCTACCTCTGCATCAACATCAACATCATTATCATAAACTGTAGCATTATATCAGATTCAGTTTCCGAATTTCGTTTCATGTTTCATGATTCATGATGCACGCAGTGTGGTTGGGCTTTAGGAAACCTAACCAGCGCAATCCAATCTCATAAGGGAAATGTGGGCTGATGATGAAATGATACTGAAACTCGACCAGTGTGCAAAATTCATTTCATTCCGTACTACTCCTGATCCTGACTCTGTCTGGGAAAGGATGTGAATGAGGGATGATGATGTGATTGATTCTCATTTCAGAAAAAAATTAATGCACTTCCAAGAAAAATTGCGCCAGAGTGAGAGAAGTTGTTTTTGCTCGGCAAATATTTTATTAATGGAAGTGGAAGTAGAATCCACCACTGTAATCGAATTTAAGAAGATGGTGTTGGATATACAGCCACAGGAGAAACAACAAGACTGGGCCACAACTGGGCTGACTGACTGACTGACTTGAGCAGTCTCCTAATTATAATTGCTTGCCATTTGTGATTGCAGAATATGTTTTTTTAGCTGTTGACTGTCAGCAAGTGTACGAAATTCCTCGCAATATCCTCGAAACATTCTTCGATGCTTTTACATCGGTAGTTTCAATGGGGAGAGTTCAAGAATGACAAGAAACGTAAAAAAAACCGTCAGCGTCTTTTACACTTTGAAAAAAAATCGTGAGACGGGTGAGTGAGTAAAACAGGCACGAAGTTATTTTATTTTATTTTTTAAATGAGGAAATAAAATGGATCGGAAATTTTGTGAGCTGGTGGTGGTGGTAGCATGGATTATGGTGGGCGTGTCTGGGAGAAATCGAGTCTCGTTAGTATTTAGCTTTTCACTTACTGACTCACTTCTTCTCGCACACTTTTTCTGGCTAATGATTACATCATAGATTTAGTCCCGTTTTCCTATCTTGAAAGACATGTATTCAGCACAGAAAAAGTAGCATGATCTTGTCTTGTCTTGCCTTGTCTTTTCGTTTATGTGTTAACAGTTTAGTCCTTTTCACAAAATATTTCTCCTTCTGCTTAAAACGTTTGGACTAGTGACGAGAGGAGCCAGGTTTACATTTTGTTTCTCAGGCTGGCGCGAGGATTTTTTTTTCGTCGGAGCGGAAAGCTCTTCGTCACTTTCCTTTTCCATTTGCATAGAATTCGTATAACAATTTAGAATATTATATACTCACATTATATTATATTATGATCATATCGTATCAGCATTAGGAAGGAAAATAGGAAGGGATTAGAAAAAAAAGACAAACAACTCTACTCCCTGTTTACCTTCGTTGTTTAGCTTAAATATCTTGAACAAGAGAGGTTAGATTCTGTTGAAACTTCATCCTTCCTTTTCATTCTTTCCCCTCTCCATACATTGGTGAAATGTGTGTGAAGTGGCGGTAGTATCATGATCGGATGCAGTGGGAAGTGCAATCTTGGAATTTTAGCCAGGAGCAAACATGACATGACATATACACCAGAAATCCATAAATCAGTCAATGAGCTTTGCCTTCAAAAATAAAAAAAAAAGTACTTGGCTTTAGCTGTACAGTAGAAAAAGCAAGTTTAGCATGCTTTAGTCTGAGGGAAATACTTGGGTTTAAACAACGTGCACATTTTCTATTCTTTTTTAATTTTTTTTTACCAAGGTAAGGAAGGCAAAGATTGAAAATAAAAGTTTTTTCTACCCAGGCTTGCAGTTATTTTTGTGGAAAGCAAGTCAAGGAAGTTCTAAAACCTCGAGCCAAATAACCCATCCAGAGAGAGGAGAGGGGAAAAAAAGCTCGAGAAAAAAATGGGAATGCAATCTGAAAATGCAATGCAGAAGATTGCATTAAGAAAATAAAGGGTTGTTAGCTTCTTTATGGCTTTCCACTCTTTTTCGCATTCTCCCCATTCATAACCTCATACATCATTATCATTTAGACTGTAGAAATCCTGTCGGACATCCAATAATGCGTTTTTGACTCAACGCTTATTCATTGTTTTTAAAGACGTTGTTGGTGGAGTGATAATAAATTTTAGCGTGTTGGCACTTTATTTGTTATGTTTTCTTCCAACTTATGGTTAAATTTTCATCGCCCTTTTTTCACCAATACTGCCACTACATACTTCTGTTTAGGTAGCAATAATAAAGTAAAAGATGATATGATGGTTGACGGCTTCTCATCTTTTTTTTTACCTTTTTTGGAAAAAAAGAATGTAGACTTATTGGGGTTGAAATGGAAAATGCAACCCCTCTGTCTGTCCGTTGTCTTTATCTTCTCTGGCGAAAAGGATAGTGGGAATGGGAGTGCAGAAAAGAATGATGTTGACATATCCAATAATAATAATGATAATGAAAACTGGTGATGGGGAAGGTGATGGTGAGCTGATGATGGTCTGATGACATGATGAAAGTTAGCTGAATTGTGGAAGAGGAGGTCAGTCATTGACTGGGTTGTAATAAGTGAGTCATTCATTCATTCATTCACAGTTAACTCATTATGATATAAATTTCTGTTTGTTTGCAGGAGTGCGAGGGAGAGTGTCAGGCAGAGAGCCGAGCAGAGGAGAACTGGGTAGAGCTGATTAGCTCACAAATTCATCATTCGAGTCTCGAGCGTTGGACAGGAACCACGGAGCACGCTAACTTCTTTACTCTCTCCTCTCTCTAGACTTTGTTCTTTCTCAGGGCTGAGCTGCGTCGATTGCACCGTACTATAGTGTACAAATGCAAGTAGGAGATAACGAGGTGACATATACCGAAGTATTGAGCATCGACTGTTGATTGTGACTGCACTATAGTATCAAAGCGTTGCGTTAGTTGCGTACCAACCACCGGCCGACAAGCAGTTACCGGTTAGTTAAAAAGCTCACTCTCTTTTTTAAAACTCTTATCGCATTCCCCACGACCACAGCAGCAGACGAAGACAGTTAGTTAGACTGAATAAAAGGGAATGTATTTTATTAATTCAGTTCTACTCCTTCCAAAGCAAAATATATTAAGTGCTGCGCGGCAGTAATAATGATAAGATTGGATTGGCTCAACAGTAATTGTTTCTGATTGTGTGAAGTGACCTTAGCCAAAAAAAAAAATAGAGAGTGATGAGATGTGACAGAATGAAAAGAGCGTCAACTAAAAAAAGTGTGAGAGACTGACTGAGAGTGAAGTGAGTTGGACATTGTAATGAAAATGTTGACACTTGCAAATAATTTCAGAATGATTAAGATGATGAGCACGTAGTGTAGTATTTATAGTAGTGAAGGGACACGCACGAAGGAAAAGTAAAAATAAATATATTAAAATAAAATAAAATAAAAACGAATGACAGTAACCATGTGGCCGTTATTAGGACAAGAGGCAAAATGCTCAGTGATGGGGGTGCAATTATCCAAAGTGGGGTGTGAAATGTGGAGAAGACGAAGAACGAACAGGGTTATGTGGAACTGCAATATGCTTTCCTTAGTTCTAATTTTATCTCTGACTTTTATTCACCAAGCAGTATCAACATCCTCAAGTAGTGGGGATGGTGGGGGTGGAGGCAATCTCAGCAATAATCTAATTAGTGGGGGTGGTACAGGGAAAACAGATGCATTCCGACACCGCTTTAAAGGACTGGATAGAGTTATGAGTCGAATGCATGGGAGTGTGGGTGCAAGTGAAACTAATAGCGAACCTCTTGGAAGTCATGTGTCACCAATGTCTGGAGCCGGTTTTGGGAAGGTAAAAGGCTTATCAAAGACCATAATTGGCCTTCATGCTTTAATAACGTATTCAAAAAAATATACAACAAACTCATACAAAAAAAAATCATACAAAAAATAATCATGAATGAGTAGATGATGTGTCAGGATTAGCTTTTATTGTTGTTTTTGCTATTAAATAGTGTTGACAGGTTGCATAAATGACAACGTAAATTAGGATTTAAAATTCTGAAGCTAAATTGTAATCTTTATTCGAATTCAAAACTTTTATGATTAATATAACATAAGTTAGCAGAAATTTGTGCTGAGTTTTAAAAGGCGAAAAAAGGTTGCAACTATTTTATATAGAACGCCGCTGCACCATGTTGTCATCTTATTTACGCAAATTAAACATCCCAAGATTACGTGGCTTGAAGGGCCTTTGAATATAAATGAATTAACTGATGAACCTAGACAGTTTAATTCTTTAATTATTTTATGAATTAAATAGTAGCAATCTTCTTGATTCCCATGATAAGCCGGTAATATCATTTTAATTTGATTGTAATTGGCCACGCAAAAAAAAATATTTATTTCCTGTCAAAAGTGGATGATGGATTGGCAGAGATGTTTTTTTTTAAATTCTTTTTTCTCTTTCGAGATGAATCATGATATATCTCATTTGACAACTTGGTTTGCCGTTGCTCTCATTTATTTCTTTTGACAGGGAAATGAAATGTTGTGAAGTCATCAGGACAAGCTTTTATTCTCACCCATAATCACTCATTTATTGTTTGCTTGTTTGCATAACTTCAACAAACAAAAAGACATGAAATGAATTACTTATTTTTTCTACATTGAAAGGATCACTACCAACAAAATCATCATCATCACCACCACCGAGCTGCTGAGGGAGGGGTAACCAGATCAGGAAGTTCAGAACGGGGAATGTCATTCACGAAATCAATTGATAATCACCCACAGCTCGCTTCCACACCCCACCATCACCCTTTCTCTGGTTCCCCAAAAATGCAGCACTCTTGGGCATCCCCTGACAAAGATTTTCATGAGGAGGATGAAGAAGACGAGGAGGAAATGGATGACGAGGATTCCTACGAGGATGACCCGGACGAGATGGATAATACAACGGATAATGGGGAGCTTCTTAATGACAAAATGTCAAATTGGGTAAGTCTCAATTTTTTTCTCTTCGTCGTCTTCCCTTTCTCCCTTCCTTCGTTATTTTCTTTTGAGAAATCCAGACCACCAATGCATAACCATTTTCATAGGTCAAAAGAAAATTTCCGTCAGAATTTTTACGTGAGCAAAATAATCCAATCGAAAAAAGTAATCCAATTACGTGAGAACTTCCATACAAAAAAAATACATCCCTTCCCCGTTGAAGGCTTTATAATACAATTGATCTACTACTAGGATTCAACCACCTTCATTTCAATCTTTCAAAAAAAATTGATAATTAGGTACAAAAACGGGTGAGATTTCGTCTGTTTGCTCACAGCATGACGGGAAGGTTTTCATGTTCCCAGATATATCTCTTTGGGTGGTCGACGTCACTCATGCCCACTGTTTGACTGGACAAGGATTGTATTGCATCATGGCATCATCATATCCTCTTCATGATCATCCCTCACGATCAACGCAGACACGACCGTATTAATCACATCTGATTTTCACTTAATACTTCCTCCCTCATCAAATTCATTTGCTTCCCTTATGAACAAAATGGAGGAGTTGTGCTCAATATGCCCATCAAGTGATTAAATGATTTTGAGTCCGTTTCCGAATTTATGTGGCATACAGGATTGTGAATGAATGATTTGGGAACGCTTCCCAAAAACCGCATGAGATGAGTTTTTGAGGACGAATTAAAAAAAGGAATTCCTTTCTTTACTATTTTTTTCTCTAAAAAAATAGTTTCCTATAAAAAACAGTCCACACACACGAGTCCGTGATAAAAAGGATGCGTAGATGAAGGAGGTTTTCTTTTCTTTCATTTCGTAATGGATATTATATGCTAGGCGACATCCACGATTTATCTCATTAGTCTTCACATTTTCCGGCTCATAAATTTATCCCTCTTCCTTCCTTCTCATAATGTCATAATGTCTGTATGAATCTTTCATTTCACTGATCCTCTCTCTCTCTCTGTCGGTTTCTTGGGCCGTCGCTGTCTTCAGTATATCACATTTCAAGCTACGCAAGCTTCCTACGCATGTTTTCATTTGATATCCACGCAATTTCATCGTCATCATTATATTCATCCTCAATTCAATTCAATACTGACTGGGCTTGATTTTGATATTCGGTGGCCTGATCTTGGAGGAATAAAAACGGTTTAGTAGTACATGGCATGCAAAGTTTTTCCGGCTGCTTGTCATCGTCACCAAGATGGATCCTCTACATATCGGCTCTGATCACAGAGTCAGATACACAACGATAATGTTTCCTTGTTTTGTGGTTTTTCTGAGCAACCCTTTCTTATGCACTTGTCCGTTGAAAGGGGCAATATGAATGGGATGATGATGGGCTGGAACATGCACACCTGTTCATATTTCAGCCTGCGTCTTTATTACCGTTTCATTCCTTGCCTCAACATTTTCTTATTTTCTTCTCTCATCCCATTCCATTATTATTGCTGGACAGGGAGAACTACATATCAAATGAATGAAATGAAATGAGAGACAATGATGACATTTTACCTAGAAACTAAATTATCTCGTTTTTCCTAAAATCTTCGTCTTCCCCTCGGAGTCCTCCGTTGGTGTCTCGCTATGTTCCCATTGTTAGCGTTTTCACTGAAACATTTGACTCGGACCGCAATAAAATGGGAAAGCGTATGAGATGTCATCTCATGGCATTAAAGTTAATAGGAGAACCTCCAAGCAAGCAGGATTATTCTTCCGTTGTTGGTAGCAGTTAAGCAGTATGAGGGTTAGTGCATGCATTGCACTGCAGTAGAA
This sequence comes from Lepidocyrtus violaceus, assembly GCA_034696905.1. Classification (NCBI taxonomy): domain Eukaryota; kingdom Metazoa; phylum Arthropoda; class Collembola; order Entomobryomorpha; family Entomobryidae; genus Lepidocyrtus; species Lepidocyrtus violaceus. The sequence continues at coordinate 7,330 of JAQGAI010001645.1, forward strand.
ATGGAATGAATTAAGTATCATGTATACAGATTTTCCCAGTTTCTCTTCCTCTCCTTCCTCCACGATAATAACTTTTTTCTCCATAAATAATGGTCCGAAATGCTGATTTCTCTTTGTACTTGTTGGATGCGTGGAAGGGCTGACAGAGAAAACGTGGATATTGCCCTTTTCCTCCTTCCTCTCTCACTAATACTTATTCTCTCATCTTGGCTAATCCGCCGACGGATGCGGTGGAGAAAAAAAAAGGTTGGAGGAAGAAAATATCTTTTGAAAGTCAAATCTCATTATTCCAATCCGATCCATGAATGCATTCATCCACTTTGTATTTTTTTTTTCAACTTTTCCTTAATCCTCCAGTTCAATTTTTATCCAGACTTATTTTGATGTTGCATGATTGTGTCCATGTGTGTAAAAAAAATTATTGAACCTGTGCATGTGTCAGTGACTTTATGTGTGCTTTGCTCATGTATATGTTAGTGATGGTGATGGAAGACGGATCGTAACAGCAGCAATTTAGCGGCTTCCTCATTCATCCAATTGAAAACTGGAAAAAGAAAGAAAACTTTGGTTTAAGCCGATATCCAGGGAGTAAGGCATGATCCATGCACGACTTCGGACTTATACTCATGCTCATGATACCCAGCAGCATCATTCTTACCACGGATAAGAAAGTTGTCCCGACTCTTGTAAAGAAGGCTATCATTACCATTTATTAAAAGGTTGGGAGGCTGCATGATGATTATTATTACTATTACCGAATCTCTCACTGATCACATCACATCATCTTCGGGAAAAAATTGATGATGATGCACTTGCATTGCATGACCATGATCACATCAGATCAGATCATCAAAGCCATTCTTCTCCAATCTCATCATCAACATCGGCATCGTCCTAGTCATCTTCCTTCCTTCCTTATCCATCTAATTTATCCGATCAGAAAAAGGGACGAGGGAAGAGTGGTAATGACTTTTTTTCGCATGGAGAATAATGCCGCTGCCGACAAACTTTAATAATGCAATCCTCCGTCAGTGTGTATCGGAGGAATTCGAAGTATCTTCGGATTTGTATTTTATCCACATGCATGCAACCAAACAATATAAGGCAATCATTCGTAAGATGCTCTTTTGGCTATTCATTCTGATCTGAACATGAGCTTCGATGTCTGGACGGGACTATGAAGAGTCTCATGATTAGAATACTTTTTTTTATGAGAAGTGGCATTTTTCTGTGTATATGTATTATGGATATTCAACGATATATATTATTCTGTAAGTTCTTTTAACTACCATCCCATCATAAGTGTATGGAGTGGAGTGTTAGAGCACAAACTGGAAATGGAGGTGGACTGATTGTGAGTGCCTGAATGGAACAGAGATTTCACAGAAAACATAAAGTAACTACTGTGCACTGCCTTTCTTTTCTTTGAATTCATGTGAAAAGGAGAGAGAATAAAATATGACCAAAACCTATTGTGTTGGTCCCCCATCAGTTGTAACTTGTCACTTGGGACAATTAACAATTAGCATTATTAGTTTATGAGGACAGGAAGAGCACAATAAAATATAATGCTGGGGCCAAAACCAAGTGAGCGGAGGCACAAGAGGGGAATGAGTTATGTCGTGTTATTCTATCACTACTTACTTACTTCTCCATCTCTTCTCGCTCCTCATTCCTTTCTCAAAACAAACAAATATGCTTTCCCTCTTGCTTTTTCTGAATTGCCTTGCAGTCTCGCAGTCACTGTGAGATGCGGAATGCAATGCGAAGTAAGTGAAATTACAATAATTAGAGAGGACTGCAACTGCACTTTTTTCATTATTTTTACTGCATTTTCTTTTTCTCTTTGGTTGCACTGCCTTGCTATATTCCTTTGACTAATAAAGCAACATCGCCTCCGGCAAAAACTCTATTCTCCAGTCAAGCCGTCATCTTTTATTTATTTATTTCTTTCCTCCTATTGCACATCTCTGGTGTCTTGCACGGATTACATAAGCAAACATGTACAATCTACCTTTGTGCTTTCTGCAAGCAAGGCTAACGAAATCTGAGAGTGGATTGAACTGACAGGGAAAAACATGGTAAAATGTAGGATGAAAGGAAAACATAAATTATGTCCATCTTTTCTCAACATATCACAATAATACAAATACGGAGGCCTGTCCGAACGTCCTCCTTTCCTTCCCAATTCTTGACTAAAAAAGGAATAAAATCAGAAAGAAAATACAATAAAAATGAAAAAAAAAACATTTCGAGTGAGAGAGAGAAAAAAATTCTAAATAAAAAAATATGAAATGAATAATTCTAGACTTACCTCAAGACTTATGCATTTTCAAGGTTAATTTTCTCACAAACCATCCTCCTCTTTCTCATTACCATCATCATCCTCCTGTCTCCCTTCAAACTTCTTAAGTATTTTTAGAAGTGGTGGCGAGGAAAACTGGATTTTTTTATTATTGATTTCAGTCTCCCTCTCCAATCATCCCTCCTCCCTTGCATATTAAAAGGGATTATTAGAGATTAATGGTCGCTCGTTTGTTAGCTTCTCAGTCAAGCGTCGTCAGAGCATTATATTATGGGTAGCTTAATTCTCACAGTTTAAAAAACGAAATCTCCCCAACTCGGCCTTCTTCACTCGGCATTCCATAAACACCTTTATGATAATGTGAAGATGAAGGATGGAGATCCAGAATAGAAAGAATCTTAAAGGATCAAGAAGCAGCATAAAGAAAGGGTATTTCTTTTAAGATGAGGCTAATTTTTTACACGCATTAGCTACACCAAAGTTGACTAATTAGATGGGAGAGGATCATGATGAACATCAGGAATTTTCTTACAGGTAGTAGTAGTTGAGTCGAGTGGCAGAAATGTAGGTAGAAGGAGTAGAAGTAGAACCGTGCTTTTTATGGGAGACCATGTCGTAAAGTTGAGATTAAAATGAGACGCACCTTATGCATAATACATATTACCTACATACATATAACTAATTCTTCTCGCCTCATCTTCCATAAAAAATAGATATTAACGCTAGCAAACTTAACGATTGCTAGTTTGAAATGCCTATTTAGGAATAGCTTAATTAACGTATTTTAATTTTTGCTTAATTTTGCGTAGTGCGTATTTACAAAAAGCGAGAGGTGAAATTTTTAAATTATTAACAACGATGCGTCTAGCAAGCAATGAGAAAGAAAAGTTAGTAATTTGCCGTAAGCTATGTAGAACAGAAGAACAGACTATGTAACTCGCTAGGAATCAATAAGCATGATAGCGTGCGCTTACTTCATAATAATGCGTAATAGTGCGTTGCGTTCATGCTAATAACGATGATTGCTAATTGTCCCAGATGACCAGTTACAACTGATCGGGGGCGAGCACAATGCATTTTGGTGATGTGTTTATGTTCTCTTTATGTCCCCTTTTTATGCATATAAATTCCAGCTCTTTTTGAAATGGAAGGCAGTACAGTAGTAACTTGATTCTGGAATCAGTGTTCAGGGCTGTCACTCACCCCACCTCCATTTCCATATCTTCCACTCCACTGCATCTAACTAACAATGAGATGTGTTAGTGTCCACTTGTTCCATTATCATTTCATACAATTGCCCATAACCATACATTGTTTGTTCGCTCTGCTCTGCTCTGCTCCTCCAGATCCAAGTGAGTCGGGTCGTTTGTATTGATTGGGATTTTGTTGAGGTTGAGTTTGGGAAATTGGCTTGTTTATGATTCATGAGAAAATTTTGGACAGTGTGCCTCATCCCATTTTCCCTTTTTCATACAGAACGGGACAAAGGGAAGCTCATTCATAAAATAATAATTGAGAATTATGACTTTATTCTCGTGTCTTCTTCCATTTTATTCCTCACTCCAAATTTTCTACCCTCCTTTCAATTCCATGAACATATAGCTGGTCCACTATGAGATGGTTTAGTAGCATCATCAGCATCATCATCCCAGAAAAATGTCAAATTCAGTCAAAAACTTGCAGAATAATATGAGACCCAGACATTGTGCTTGTTTACTTGCTGCGTGTCACTACAAAATATTATTGCTTTGTCCCTCCTCCGCTCCGTCGAAATTTAAATTCGTGGAGAAGGAAAAGCATTCGCAGAACCACAAGCCCAGTTTCATGTGCCTCTCTCGGTCCTCACATCGTCGTTTAGCTCTCCGATCAAGGGAAATAACAGGAACATAAATCTTGCTTTATGTGGTCACTGTTTAGCCAGCTCACTTCTCTCTTCACTCCAAATCTCTGTTTCTTTCAGAGAGAGAGAGTGAGTGTGTGGGTGGGTGTGGCCCCCTGTAATATTTGGTTACATGCCCATTACATGGGATATAGAAATGGGAGCCTTCCCTTGTTCTTGAGTTACCCCATGCTGTGTGCTCATTCACTCCTTCTCCCTTTTCAAAGAGATATATAACCTTTACGACAACATCAGGAAAGAAATCTTGGCTCTTCTCTATCAGGATCAGGATCATCTTCATCATCCATTTAATAATTGTATTTTATGTTCCCTCCGCACATTCAACACATTACGTGTGGCACAAAACCTCCAAGCTTGGAGAAGACAGTTCTCCTGTTGTGGTGCCCAGTCCAGAGGTTGGAAGAGCAGGCCAGGCCAGCAGACGAGACCAGAGCGAGAGTATTGCCATGCCACTCACTCCCAACCTTTTTTCTTCCAACTTATTTTATCTTGTCAAATTATCTGGACGATTTCAATTACATGCATGGATCCATTTTCATTTTTGTGTCAGCAGCAAATTGCATTATTGTTTCGGAGAGAGAATACCACCATTATCCCCGTCACTATGGTGCATTCATACAGTATCGAATTGCATTTTGGAGTAGAGCAGCGAGCGGAGGAGGAGAGACTCCTCCGGGATCAGATTACATCATATTATTTAATCCATTGTTTACACTAGTCAATTACAAGATCTACGGTTTTCGCTGCACAAAATATGAATTGTGGAATGGCACGTTTGTTGAGGGATGAAATCTTGATGATAGAATGATGACGGGAACTTATTAAATCCAACCTTTGGCTCTCTGCTTGCTCTCAGTCTTTTTTTTTCTCTCTCTCTCTCTTTACATTTCTCTGTGTGAACTTGCTAAAATTCGGAGTCACATGGAACTAAACATCATTTGAAGTTTTTTATACAAAGTTTCATTTTTTCAGTCTCAAAATTATCAGGATCAGGATGACAGTTGAGTTTTTTAAATAAGAATTGTCTCATCTGCACCTGTTCATCCTATGAACTCTGTTCCTCTGTAAAATTTAACATGATCGTTTGGCGGATTATTGAAATTGAAATATTTTGCAATGCTCTGTTGAGCCTGAGATGAATGTTATCTTGAGTGAGCAAAAGTGGATTTAGAGTTTACTTACTTTGCATATCACTCACATACACGCGTTATGTGTATCATTTGGTATTGCGTAAGAATGTGAGTCGTCGTGTGCCGTAAAATATAATTCACAGGAAAGAAGGAACTCACAGAGAAGCTTTTAGATAACGATGCTGATTTTTGCTAGGCAAAAAGAAGTATCTGTTTTCTATATTTTTTTTTAAAGCCAAGCACGTGGCAGCTGTTGATTTTGTGCTCATTCTTCTACTAACTTGCACTTGGCAAAACTATTGCTCTCCAATTTTAGTATGAGTAATGACTCAACGGTTTGAAATTGTTGAAGCCCTCCTATCACTACTAGCATGTACGTAGGTACGTGGTATATATAGATGAGCTAATTTAATCCAGAAGATTAGCGTCATAATAAAAAACACGTCGTGTCTATTAAAATGTGATAATTTTTCTTTAAGAATGAAAGTTGGGTCACCTTAATTAACTCCAATTTTCATAAGCATTCTTTACTCAAGGCATAAAGTCAATGAAGCCAAACAGGGATTTTTTTTGCTTAGCTATAACGATTACTAACTATACAGCTATTATACATGACTTACGCATGATATAATTATGTATGCATATAAAAATTGCAGTTGAGCCTGAAAACGAAATTGTTTTTTTCTTTCTATGAAAGAGCAGCAAACTGCCCTGCTAGAAGATTGCCATAATAAAGTTAATTTCGCATTGTCTTTTGACCGCTATGTCTTTAGGGGCATTTTCCGAGTCTTAAAGAAACCACACATTTATTATGATGATGATGGATTGCGAAAAAATTGTGCTAGGGAAAAACGCCTCCATCTTTAATAGATTTAATAAATAGACAAAGATGAAGAAGAAGGGAACACTCCCACTTTTTTTATTAAATTAAACGGAGATACATATGTTGTGCGTATGAAGAGGAAGAAAAAATCCTGATAAGAACATACATTTTAGCTGGGTAGGTAGTAGGTATGTGTGCGTGAGTGCGTTCAAAATTGTGCGTAAGTAATGAGCTCTCTCGCGTACCCTGCAATTTTCTCCCTGTTTCTGCCTGTGCAGTTTGAACAAAAAATACATTAACTATGTTTGGTGGGCTTGGCATTTAAAACAAATCCATTAATAATAATGCATAATAACAATAGCGATTTTTTTACAAGAGATAAATTTGCATTCAACACGTGCACCTGTCCTCTTGCGTCCGCGGATGCCTGTGTGTGTGTAACATTTCTCTCTCGAGCTTGTCCCTTCTTGTCCACTGCTCCTGTCTGTTTGAAGGAAGTCTGATTTGATTGTTTGGATTAAAATATTTTAACATAATTTTCATTCATAAATGTTTCAGCGTGTTTTGTTAAAAGTCAAGAGCATTTTTTTCTTGGCTGAAATTAAATTAACTTGTTTGAATACTCTTGAGTCTCTAGTGGCTCGAATGGGTTTGAGTGAAAGTGTCATTTTGTGTTT
>JAQGAI010001646.1:0-14164 GCA_034696905.1 Lepidocyrtus violaceus
GTGAGACAAAAAACGGTTTGAAAAGTGAAAAGTTGGTATGAAAAGTGCAGAGTGCGGAATGGTAGTATAGGGCCCAGATCAGACCAGACAACAGTTTTTGCTTTTGTGTTTAGGCACCAGAACCAGATCATTTATATTTTTAAAAAAGTGTTTCTATATAATGCTTCTTCTCATTTACATAGTTGGCTCATTCAATTATTGAATTTAATTACCTCATATCTGTAATTTTCAGAAGAAGATCATTAATATTCGAGGAGGGCTAGCAAAATTAACTACCCATTTCAGAATTCAGCACATATAATACGAGAACATGGATGATTTTACAAAAGGCTACCCTGACCTGACAGGTGTAAATTGTGCGAGGGATCACCAAGGCAATAAATCAGTCTGATTTATTCCGAGCTTTGCATGCGAAATTATTTCATTCTCCCCAAAATATTTTTGCTGAAGCCTTGATCTGAAATCAGGAAATGTCAGTACAATTGCTAGAGAGATGAATATAAAAGAGCAGAATGAAAATGGTGAATGATGGGTAGGGATACATCGCTTGCATGTGTTAAAACGAGTCTAAAACTTGCCAAAAGAAGGTAAAAACTCATCTATCAGCTTAATAAAGGGGAGGGAGAAAGGCCACCCAAACAATAAATAAATACCGAATAATTTTTACTACTCACAGGTGCTTTTTAATTTAAAATTTACGATAAAATTTAATTGTAAGCTAGTTAGTTCGAGCCGAAAATCATTCACAAAAATCGAGATTGAAAGTTTAAAACTGAATGAGATAGTAAAAAAACCAAAAAGAAAATAATTATTTGATGAATTTTTATTATGAGTTGAGCAAGTTGGATTGATGTGCTCAGGTGTGATTTCAAATCAAAACCAAGCTACTAAATAAAACAAGATTGATTTGTTTTCCAACACATTCTTAATCTTTCAGGCTTACACCTTATCTTTCCTACCGGAAAAATATTTGACAAATTCTAATTTTTTCTGTAGGAGTCCATGTGTGGCACCAATTTGTCAGTTGCAGTCGTAGTAGTGGCAGTGGCAGTGATTGGGAATTTACAAACATTATTGATATTGCTGATTGGTGATTAGCCAAGTGAGAGGAGTCGGTCAATTGAGCATGGTAATTGACTACTGATAAGCATTTTTTTTATTAAACAAGTTTAGCAGATTCAGATGACAGTGAAGACTGTGAGAAGGAAACTAGTTTCATTTTTTTTTAAATAAAAAATGAAGATTCACCATCTTCATCTTCTTACACCGTTCCTCTTTTTACTATTCTCTCAAGTTGGATTGTAATTTGGGCTTGCCCTTGCCAAATCGTTTTATTATTTTTGTACGGATTTGTGCGTGCCATCTTATCTTAGCACAGAATTTGTATTCCTTATCATTTCAAATTCTACTTGCATAGTCCATTAACATTCCGAGTTGCACATGCGTTGAATTAAATAAAATTTTTAGCACTTGTCATCTTTGTCTTTGGATTTTTGTTTTGCAAATAAGTTTCTTTTTTTCCATTTTCTGTCGGGATGTCACAATTAGCAATCCAAACTGATTTGTCAACTTGACAAAGAAAATCAAGATGTTTGACTGGGCCAAAAAACAAATTGCAGTTATTTGTCCCTTCAATTTGTACAAAAACAAAAAATCTTCACTTTTCATCTCCGTTTTTGTTTGCTTGTTTCTGTACACTACTCATTATTTATTTTATGTTAATAAAGCAGCCATCGCGGAATGTTCTTCCTCACCTGCCAAAATGGGAACTGTCGACAGCTCATTATCATATTATCATGCAACCCAAGCCATGATGATAATGATGACGATTAAGCCATATGCATTCGGGTTTAGACCAAAAACCTACCTTAAATAAAACAAGTAAAGTGTTGCATTAGCCATTATCAATGTACGTGGGAGAGGGGAAATAATGACTCTCTGGCAGATTCTTTCTGAGCTGGCTCATCTTTCACCTCATTATGAGAATACAATACCAATTACAAGTATGTCTTATTCTATGTATCGTATCACGTGACCTTCTGCGGAAGAAAAACGATTTATACCTGGTTGAAATGTAAAGTGCAAGATAAAATGTGAAGTTAGTTATTTATCTGAGGAAATATTTGAGAGAGAACCTTTTAATAGCTTTGGACAAATCTCAGCAAAAGATAAATCTCGTCCGCGTTTCACTTTCATTTCGATAAATTGATTGATGATTAAAAAAAATATTTAAATGCCTATTTTTAAGTGATGATAACCCTGCCGTGCATAATATGTAACAATTAAACTTTAACCATCTTATCTGCAAGACTTTAGTCTGATAAGCTTCCAAAATAATTTTTATTAGCTTCCTAACAAGCAAATATTGACAAACAAGCAACGAGGCTTTTTTGCTAATGTTTTCTACAATTCCAAGTCACGACAGATTGACTAAATATAATAATGCAGTTTATCTTTATCGGTTATCATTATAATCATTTTAACTTTAGCAGCCGCTATTAACTGACCTTCAAGAATATTAGCCAATGTGAGAAAGGTGTAGGTAACCTTCAAATAAGACTGGGGCTGAGATTCTTTCCCTTTTACCATTTACCATAAATGTTTTCTTCTCATGTCATGTTACAAGCATGTAATATTGTCGAGAGCTTGAGTCTCACTCTCAGCTCAATAGACAATTAACCTACAAATCTCTTGCCAAACTCAACAAAAAACAATAACAAGCTACCATGCCATACCACACCACATCACCAGACAACAATACAAATTATTTCCCTTCCTTCCTTCGAGTAAGTAACTATTCATGCAAATAATCTGCAGAATGCCTCCTTTCCTTCCCTTTTTCTTTCTATTTTGTTTTTTGCAAAAAGAAGAAGAAAGAAAAGAGAAATAGCTACCTACTTTGATAGTGATAGTGATGATGTTGATGTGATAGTGACACTGATATAGATACAGACACTCACTCTGCTCTGCTGTTTGATCATCATTAGCCGATCTATTGAAAAGTGTGAGAGGAAAGCTCAACCCAGCTCAGACCAAACCAGACTCGAACAAAAGACGAGTGAAGAAAACTTGCACTTTTACGATCAAACATCATCATCATCATCATCACCGCCATCGTCAACTTTAGCCAACCAAGCATAAACATGCACTTTTTTATACTCTTATCATATCCCACATATATTTTTTTGTTTCAAACAATAAAACAAGAGGTGTGTACACTTTGTCCTTAATAGCTCGAGAACAGCTCATGTCATGTTTGATATCGGTCTTTAGTCCTTTTAGTCCTATGCCAATAAATAAACCAGACAGAGAGAGAGAAGAGGAATGAATGACGACATTGATGATGACGATGATGATGCTAAAGCTAGTTCTATTATTTTCGGCTTATCAAAATAAAAATCAGACAAATGAGGGGGGAGACAAGTGAGTGAAAAAAAGAAAGGAAAAGTGGTTGGTTGTCTTTGGTTATATTTGTTTTGTTTGGGCTTGTCTTTTTTTCGCACTCGCAATCTTTTTTCTTTGTCTCACCCTCGTCACAAGACTGCTGTTGATCGTCTTAATCAACATGGCCATTACTAGTTAAACAGGGATTCCTTCCGCCTCAAACATCCATCCAATCATCAATAAAAAATATTGTAGCGGAAAAATGAATGAATTAATGAATGAATGAATGAATGAATCAGCGAGGGAAGATCTTCTTCTCAAGTCAATAAATTAATTGTCTTTTTCGCCATTCATTCATTCGACTAAAAAAAAATTTGATAAGAAGCTGGTGAGCAGGTGTATTGTATTGTATTGGTTTTATTGTGCTAAAGATATGGCCGCAGCCCACACACAATATTTACAAAAAGTAACTCAATATAAGGGAACAGTCCAGCATTCTGGTACTGCATAAAAATATTAAAAATAAAATAAAATATATATATATTAAAATTAAAGATTAGAAAATAGGATATGACTTATGATACATTAAAATGAGGTTGATATAGTGGGATGATTTGTGGGTATTAGTTAGGATTGGTTTCACATCGATCATGGTCTCATGTATAGCTGAGTCGTTTGTAAGAAGCTCCGCCGGGCTCGATGGTGCTAGCCCGGGCCTAGTTGGCTCGTGCAACTGGCAATCCCCAGCAGAGGTAGCTCGACCATGGCTCGCGCCTCCTCCGGGCTCGATGGTGCTAGCCCGGACCTAGTTGGCTCGTGCAACTGGCAATCCCCACGAGAAGTAGCTCGACCTTGGCACGCGCCTCCTCCGGGCTCGATGGTGCTAGCCCGGGCCTAGTTGGCTCGTGCAACTGGCATTCACCACAGAAGATTTAGGCTCCATAAAGGTTGGCTGGTTGGACTAATTGAGGCGTAGTCTACTCGTTTAGGACAAAAGCTCTAATCCGCAGTGACTGCTGTACGAACGTACAAAAGTTTTTCACATACTCGCAAGTGTAGTTCCGGTATAGTTTATGGACTTGTGTTCTGCAGTTTACATTTTTGACGGAGGGGATCGTTACTCGACACGGCTCATAAAGGATACAGTTGCAAGTAAAATGGTGAAGGTCATCGTTGTCCTGCATTTGGCATAGCGTACACATGGTAGTGGGAGAGAAAGAGAATTTGTTTCCATTTACGTAGAGGCTAAGTATATTAAGGCGGTCCGAATGCAACCTCATCTGGCAGAAAATCCGTTTGCGGTTTAAGGACATTGCAAAATCTAGATAGCGTTCAGGCAGGCAGTCGTTTTTGATTTTGTGGTAAAACGAGCTGACTGATGAGTTGTCGCACCTATTTAGTTCTTCCTGGTAGGCCGACTCCCGTAAATGCGTTATCATCTCATATTCATTTAGTACTTTATCATCTAGGCTGATCTCACAGGATTCTTGGTTAAATGTTAAATTATACTTTCCTAGAATATTTTTCAGTTTTCCAGTCCAGTGTAGTCGCTTCTTTTTTTCTGAAAGCTTTTGGAGTTCTTTGTAACAAAGATTTGGGAATCGATTCTCGTCCATGGTGGAACATTTTGTGGCCCATCTTGTTGCTTTTTTCAGAATTGAGACAATTACGTTGGTACTTCCCGTCTCAAGTCGGAGTGAGTAACCTGGTGTGTGCCTCGGCAGATGCAAAAGACGTTTTAAGAAGTTGAGCTGGACCTTCTCTTCTGGGTAGTACAGCCCGTAGATTTCGCTGCCGTATAGTGGGATGGACAGAAGCATTGCATTCTGTAACTTTTGAACAGCGGACCATGAGTGGGTCTTGCTCTTTTGCAGGATTGACACTAGACTAGCGGTAACAGCAGCTGACTTGCCTTTGATGTTATTGACATGTTTGTGGAATTGCCCACATTCACAGAAGGTTACGCCCAGATATGTGTACTCTGTGACTATCTCCACTACTTGACCCCGATATTCAAAGCTCTTTGGTTTGACGGCTGATGGGTGACAGTGCTCAAAGATGAGGATTTTTGTTTTCCCTACATTGACGGTTAGTCCGTTTTTTTCGCAGTACCGAGATAGAGCTTCCAGCTTAGATTTCAGATGTGTAGGGCAGTCGGCTAGTATCACTAGGTCATCGGCGTAGGCCAGTACATGTATGGCAGTTTTGTTGTTGATGTTAACACCTCTTACTCCCGCCTCCTCCATTGTTTTGAAGATGTCCTCTACGTCACTTATGTACAGCGCAAACAGTAATGGACTTGTCAGTTCCCCTTGCAGGACACCTTCAGCTACTTGATATCTCTTCGTGTTTCCTTGAATAGTTCTTACAGACATTGAAGCTTTCATGTAGAGATCAGCAAGCACTCGAATCAATTTGGGACTAATGCCAAGGTTATGTAATTTTATCCATAATTTATGATGGTCAACGGAGTCAAAGGCGCGTGCAAAATCAACAAACAGCAAGTGTAGTTTCCTGGATGGTCTTCGTTGTAGTGAGATTTGTCGGAGTGAGTTAAGAGTAAAAATGTGGTCCACGCATCCCCTCCCTTTTCGGAATCCAGCTTGTGCTTCGGGTAGAAGGTTGTTGGTCTCAACGTATTCTTCCAGGCGTGTGAGAATCATACTTGTGTAAACTTTTAGGATTGTATTTAGCAGTGATATTCCTCGGTAGTTTCCTGGATCGTCACGGTCTCCCTTTTTATACAGCATGACAATTTCGATATCAGCTAGTTCATGTGGCATATCTTCTGACTCAAAAATGTGATTCAGGAACATAAGTATCGCTTTTATCCAAATTTGTGGTAACGATTTCAGGAGTTCGTTTTTTACACAGTCGGTACCAGCACTTTTGTTGTTTTTAAGTTTTGCTACGGCTTTTAATATTTCATCAAGAGTGAAACGTAGGTCGGTATTGTTGTCGAGTACCCCAGAAAACAGCACGGTTTGATTTATTCGGTTTGGCATGGTGTTATCGTAGAATGTTTCCCACTTCTCTTGACTGATTTCACATGGTTGTGAGCCATTTCCTTTGAGCTGTTTGACTGCGCTCCAGAAGTCTTTGGCATTTGTCTTGCATGATAGGGCATCTCGTATAGACGCATGATAATCCTGTTTTTTTTTATCCTTCAGTTGTTTAAAAGATTGTTTGGCCTGTATGTAGATGTCCGTGTTGCTACTCGTGAATCCTTCTGTTTTGCATATTTTTAATTTCATGTTGATGTTGGCTTTAGCGATGCGACAATCTCTATCGAACCAGGGCTGGTTTGTGGATGAAAATGACTTTGGCGTGAATGACTTGATTAGACCAACCCGGTTCGCAGCGTTAAGGATTGCTTCACAGATCCCACGGTAGGATGCGGAAGGGTCGCAAGTACTTGGCAAGCTGGTTGTGTCCATGGCTTTGGTAAATTCCAGGGCGAGGTCAGGATTCCAGATGACTTTTTGCAGGGTGCAGGGAGAGTCGTCACGGATTGCTTGGGTATGCTGGGTCGTGGCGCTGATGTGCAGGTAGACTGAGCATGGTTGGTGGTCCGACGCGCCGAACTGTTCTACTTCAAAATCTCTGACGGTTAATGTGACTGCCGGTGACGTCAAGATGTAGTCAGGTACGCTCTTACACTTCCGGTTCTTGATGTAGGTGTATTCTCCCTCCTTGTCCGACTGGCTATGTCCGTTTAAAATGGACAGGTTTAGGTTTGCCATTTCTTGGATTAGCTGTCTGCCTCTCGATGTTGTGGTAATATCTTTGGAGTGTCTGTGCTGGCTGAGCTCGTCATTAACGTACCATGGTGATACAGTGAGGTTACCCGTGCGCGCGTTAAAATCTCCTCCTACTATCAGGTTTTCGTTCTCAAAAGGCTCAAGTAGTTCGCATAGCTGTGATAATATTGCGTCGTATTGCTTTTGTGGAGGAATGTACACGGAAGCTATGGTATAAAGTTCGCCTGATTTGCTTTTGAATGTACAGACTATCCAATAATCACAGATATCGATTGTTTTTTGCAGTTCAAAGTCTTTGTTATAAAGGATCATCATTCCCCTCATGCATCTCCCTTTCTGTTTGTCCTTTGTTGCTGGGCTAAGGATATATTTGTAATTTGACAGCCACTTGGGTAAGTTGAGGTTTTGTGTTATTGGTAGCCAGGTTTCAGAAAGTCCGATTATGGAAGCGGTGGTTAATACTTTAGTTTCTTGATGATCCAGGTCCAATATTCGGGAAAAACCATTGCAGTTAAAAAAGGTTAGCTTCAGTAGTCGGCTTTTAAAAGTGGTAGTCGCGGGGGTATTTAGAATTGGGTTGTTCCTTAGAGTTAAAAAGTGGTTGCTATTTACAGTTAAAATTGTGTTACTATGTACAGGTGAAGTTGAGTTACTAATGTTGTGTGCGGACCGGCCGTGTTCCTATGAGTGGTCCATTTTGTCAGCATCCGGAAGATCGGAGTAATGTAACGTAGTTCCGTTGAAAGTGATTTCATACGTTTTCCAGTTTATCTCGGCGGTTATATCTTCGGCTTTGAGCTCTTTCTTTTTATTTCTCAGTTTTCTTTTGACGAGCCGCACTGGAGCTGGGAGGTCCTGGTTGATAAAGTTGCCCGGTGGAAGTATCTTTTTTTTGTAGAGGATTTTGTTGCGGTCCTCTTCGGATACGTAGTAAACTCGAGTTGGTCGCGGTCGCCCGGGCTGGAACTTTCCTATACGCCTTGCGGATGTACAAAGGATATTTAATTTGGCATGCGTTTTTACGAGGTCATCCACGCTTGTCATCAGACTTGCTGGTGTTTCGTTTTGCGTGTCGGTGATTCCACTAAATATTAGGTAATTGGCGTACTGTTGTTCCTGCAGTGCTAGCATAGCGTCGTTCTGTCTTTGGACGATAGTTTTGAGATCCCGGTTTTCTGCCTCCAGCTTATTGACTTGAGAAAGAAGCGATGCATGACTTGTATCGACATGTGTTTTTAGCTCTTCGATTTTTGTGTCAATTTTTGTGGCAATCGTTTCTTCTGTTTTTTGGCGGCTGTTATCTATCTCCTCTTTGAGGAGATTTTTAAATGTTAGAGATTGGGTGGAGGTCTGGGCTGCTAGTGCAGTATCTATCATCTTTTTGAAGTCGTCGGCGTTCATTGTGATAGGTTGTGAGGGAGGACCGATGTCTATTTTTCTTTTCTTGTTGTTACTGGAGTGTGGAGAGTCGGGGATTTGGTTTACCGATACTTCAACTTTAGTTGGGGAGCGGAAGGTTGTCATGCCGGCTTGTTTGCCTTCGACTTGCTGATGTTCAAGTGTCCGAGCTGTTAGTAGTTGGCTGTGGTGAAGTTTGCCGAGGCCAGAATCCAGAACCTGGTTTCTGACTACGGGTGCACCGGTCTTTACTTGCCCCAAAATTACCCTTTCTTATGATAAAGGATATCTCTCCGTAACGTGTGTTGTAAATTAAAACTAAACTCGAGTTAGCCAAGCAGAATTGTAAAAATAGTAATCAGTGCAGGCTTAACTTTCTGGTCTGATTTTGCACAGGAGACAGCTCTTTTCTGGTTAATTTTATTCCTCCTCAGCACGGCTCGCCAAAGCGACACTACTAGCATAACATGGGGTGTGGACATACGTCACATAATTCTGATTCACCTTCGCAAAAAGTCCGACTAATCCAGAAATACCGAGAGCGAAACACGGTATGCTTATGCTGTTTGCTAGGGCAGGGTTAAACAAATGTGCAGGACAGAATCCAGAATCTGGTTTCTGTCACATCCACATTGATTACACCTATCTTCTGTATGATCGGTGGTTAGCTTAGGTATGGTATTATGTTGAGTAAATTGAACGCACAGTCTGTTTGCCTCGAGTATCAACAGCACAGATTTGTGTCCAGCAACCGGTCACAAAATCAGGCTTACTATTACTCACTCGTACACAGTGCACTTTTTTAGACACATAGGAAGTAGGTGGTATTGGTATAACGGATGAATGAAAGAATGAATTGTATCCAGAAGCTAGTTACGATTCATATCCATTCACGTTCCTACTTGCCACACTTGATTTTTCTTTGCATACGTATTATGTATGTAATGCAAATGAGATAGGAAAAAAAATCAACGAACTATCTTCTAAAAATTAAGGAAAGATGCGACCCATTGAAAGGAACTAAATGTACACTGGCAATATTAGCACTCAGTCACAGTTTTAAACCTCGATAACTGAAAAACTATGGCACTGATGATCCCCAAAAATTCATCACTGGGTCAGAATTGTTGCGCTCTTAAAAATGATATAATTTTCACTTAGGCACGATCAGTTTTTCGAAAGTTATGCTTGACCTCACTGGAGCTAAAAATAAAACGTGATAATGCGGCTCTGTCTGATCTCTCCACTCCCCGTTTGTGTATAATGACCTTCGTCATTCGGCTCACGTTCCAATAAGCGGCGCCCAGCTCCTCCTCATTTCCATAGTCCTCCTGGTAGGTGGCCCCTTCCCAATATTTTGGAGAGGATATATTTCCTTCGAATGACTCGTACTTTAAATCAATGGAAAGATATTTCTTGGAATAATGTTCCACAATGAAAGACTCCAGTGGAACTCCCTTGTAAATCGTTTCCCTGTTTGAGATAGCATCCCGACGTAGCCTTATCTTATAGCCTTTCTCCAACAGCTCGGACAACGTCTGCGGAATGTATTGAACCGGAGGGGCAATCATGTTCTCCGTCATTACCGAAGTGTAAAGGAAGCTGAGAAGGAAACTAGCCATGACGATGAGAACCCTCAGCTTCGTCACTTGAGCGGCACCTTGCTGCAGGATTATGGAAGTGATCTCCAACACTCCATCCTGGATGGATTTGACCAGCCCATCATCTTTTTTATCGCGGTAAATCAGGTAAATTGAGGAAAGAGCGAAGGAGCCCACGGTCAACATCCAAACGATCCCATCAAACGGGGTCAGAAGGATGGCGAGGACGTCCGAAGTCCGGAATCGGACTTGGCTCTCACAATACCCCAAAATTAGAAATCTTCTCTCGTTCAGAGTGAACTCTCCCATTTCCATGGAAAATAAGCCCCAGTCTTTCTCCCAGTCTCCGGAAAGAATCAACGCTTTAGGGTGAATGTGACGCCAGTTGTGGGGGACCCGGTTTCCAAAAACTAGAGAGTAATTCAGGTGGCGGGCCATGAACCTCAAAAGGACCACTTTGGTTTCAAAACATCCCTCAGGGTTTTCCGGGAATGGGATGATATCTTTGCACATAACCCGATGCATTGTGTTTGCATCCATGTCCTGAATATGAGCCATGGATGCTACTATAATCGGTTTGGAAAGGATGTCTTCCCATTCAATGCCCAGCAAATATTCAGGATGTAATGGAGCTTCCTTCGGAATATTCCTTCTCAACGGGGTGAAATATTTTTCGAAGGTTTTGTGAAGCCATCTTTCAAACGGGGAGGAATTTTGGAAAATGGTTTCCTCCAGTTCACAGTTCTGCGTACAAAGACACGTGCTCCATCTGGGTTTCCCGTTGCTTTTAAGGATGATGAAAAAGGAGAGAACCGGAGCAGTGTATAATGTATCATGTCTTATGTGGCCCTTTGGACTCTCAAGGGAAAACGACAGCAGGACTGTGGTCCCCGTCCCCGCACGGAGTGGGATGTGCCGTTGACCTCCAGCATGGGCTAGCCAGTGACCCCAAAGTGTAAACACGTTTGATTCCATTCCACTTGTGCCCAAATGTCGGAGTGTGATTTGTTCAAAGTCTGTCATTATGATGGAGCAGTGCCAGTCTTCCGTCCGGAATCTGCTCCTTTCCGGGAGAAAGCGTTGGATCGGGTCTGTGGTGAAGTTTGTGTCGTTATTTGAACCAAAAAAGTCATGTATGTGGCTGATGGAGAACTTGTTGTCGGTGATGAGCCATGTGAAGTCTTGGCGAAACTGGTTGAATTCGATTTCCGAATTTAAGTAGTCGTTCAGTCCGTATCCGAGCTCCAGCAGGGGGGGCCAATAGGTGCTGACGTCGTTCCGGACAACGTAGATGGTTGTAAAGTAGCACCACTCTGGGTTGATATCGAGGAACGTGAATCTCAATCGTGCAGTGGATGAATGAATCAAAAGTTGAAGCAAGAATATCAACTTGTTTCCCTTCATTTTGAACAATATTTGTGGAATTGACGGCGATGTGAAAAAGAGGATGAATCAGATTTTTATCAGTGGATTTTGAATTGGGCGACCCATCTCAAGTGACTGAACTTTCCTAATGAAGCCCACATATTTTTTTATGTCACATTTTTGGTCATATATGCCATTTATCTTTCAATTTAAGGTTTGGTTTCAAGAAAATCGATCGATTAAAATCGTTAGCGCGTCATTTCCCGTTTTTAATAAGGTTTTGGAATGGAATAGACATGAAATGACAAGTTTGAAATTTCAAATTACAATTTCGCAGTAAGTTTAGTTGTTTGTCTCAAAAATAATGAAGTAATGTAAAAATGTTTTTTTCAAGATGAGAATTCGCAATAAACCAATAGTTTGATATAGTTTAGTTTAGTTTAGTTTAGATATAGTTTCTTCATAGTTGATGTCTGATATTTGTACAGATATAATAATTAATGTGTTAATAATAATTATTATTTATTTCTTAATGGACGACTTAATTAACGAAAGGGCGATTAATTTATTATTTAAGCTGTGAAATTGGGTCTAAATACGAGAATGGAATTGAGGGAGTGTAATACAATGCTGGAGAGGAAGTCCGTCCTCGTCTCCCTCTTGAAAACCCCGAGGGATGAGTAGGTGAGAGCGATCCTCCGCATGGAACGGAGCAATTTTCTGGCGTGCCGAACAGAAATTGAGCCCCTGCTGGGCCTCGCTGCTGTTGCTGTTGCTCCCAGCGTGGAGTTCCACTTCCGTTCCAGCTCCTTGCTGGACTCATCTACAGCGACGGCGAGGGCTAGCAAAATGCACAACATGACTAATGCAAGTGCCCCACTGAGAGGTATAAATGCGTAAAGGGCCCAATCCACTTTCGGCATCTGGGGCCACAGGATGGTCAGACTAGTGCAAATGATGAGGAACAGAAATATGACCGCCAAATACAGACACGCCAGATTGGAGTAAATCTCGTTGGCTATCTCAGTAATGATTCGGACTTGGGTCCATTCCCGAAATCGAAAATAGTCAATCATAGCATGGGCATCGGACTTAAAGATTTGGAGGGAAGTGAACAGACAACTTAATGGGACGACTTGGTAGAGGGCCATCGTCCGAAAGGTTGTGGAGCCTTCAGCAATTACCCAAGCGATAATCAACAACCTGAGGATAAATATCACAGTAATTTGGGACATGGATCTGTAGGGGAGGGGGAAGAGCTTGGCGAAGACCATGCCAGCGGGATCCGCGCCATAGTAAACGAGGACAAAGGGGAAGACCAGCGGTATCCCGGTGAAGAGCAGTACAAGGAGCAGGGAGCCAATCCCAACAATGTCCAGTTGGGGGCCCACCTGGTGGCCATCATCCGATGATGATGGAGGGAGCATGAGCAGAGAGATAAATCTGGAGCAGCCGTCCGCGTTCCTTTTTCGACGGCTTGCCCTCCTTCGACCTTGAGCCCTGACAACAATGCCAGACATGATGTGGAGGCCTTGATTGTAGACATTGGTGAGATTGCGAGCATTCCTCTGGACCGTCACTGTATACGCCAAAATGGCCGCTGTGCAGAGTAGTTGGAGGGCAACGATGAACACTTCAAACGTCTCATTTTCCCCAGCCCAAAAAAAGTTGATGATAAGGAGGAATAAGCAGCTGGTGAAAGTTAGTCCCCCAATAATTAAGTAGTTTGTGATTTCCCAGAGGAGGTAGTTCCGGTGTGTGGCTTCGCACACGAAGCGTTGGGTGGGTACGTCCCAGTAAATGACGGACCGGTATCTGTACACATTATCCGTGACCCATTGGTTGAGGTTGAGGGCCATGTTTAGTAAAGGGCTTGTTGGGATCATTGCGAAAATGAATAAACTCTTTGAAAAAGTGAAGCGGGAGCTGGTCGGTAAGTCAATGATGGCCACAATGGTGAAAGCAACTAACTAATAGAGATACATTTAGCGGATGATTGGCCTCTTCCTCATACGTTACGTAGAAGGTAAGTACATAAGATCAGAGTCTCCCTCCACCAAGGTAATACATTTTCTGGTTGACTGATTACAAATTATAAATCCATTATTTTGAATGCAGAAATAAGGATAGATTATTTCAAAGCTCCGTGTTTTCGTTTGATGCCATTATTATTTTCATGAGTACTCTAATAAACCTCCTAATCAATCAATATACAACTTAATTTACTACGAGTGAAAAGCCCGTCCTACGGATAAGGAATCACTAACCATGTTTTTTTTATAATTAAGGTAATATAAGGTGAGTAAATTATTACCATATTCTAAGTAGGTCATTCAAGTCAATCCAGAAATTGACTTGGCTGTTTTTGGGTTGAATTTGATTCGCATTGACTGAGTTGTATGCACGTGCAAAATTTGCTAAAGTAACCTGTTTGGGGATCTTAATTAACCGACTGCTATTAAACATTTCACGATGACTGGAAAGGTTTAAAAGTAATTTGTAATCATGGGACGGACAATTATTAAAATGTTACGGCTCAATGGAATTGCTTAAGTGAAACTTTTTTGTCGATCTACTAAAGTCAATTTAAGTCAATCCGTCGACTTCATTACCGCAAGAAATATGAATTGTAATTTTGGAGTGAATTTTGAATCC
>JAQGAI010001647.1:0-14154 GCA_034696905.1 Lepidocyrtus violaceus
TTTATAGACAAATTAGCTTAAAAAGTTAGATAACAACGTATGCATTTAAGTCAACTAGCTTACATCATAGAGGCGGATCGTAGACATCACGTAGTTGAGGATATTAGGCTCGTAAAACTGAAATGTCACTCACTTGGAATGCATTTTTATGCCGAACAAATGATTACGTAGGTAATAATGACTTGTTCCCCCCTAAACGTTTTTAAAACGGTAGAGCATATTGTAACAATGGCATTCATATTTAATTTGATTCCCGTTTCATTGTCATATTTTATTGGTCAACGTAAATGGAACTCACTCAACTCAACTCTGATCACTACTAATTTGAGATCGCCACGGAGATATGGCTTTTAAAATCCTTTTTAAACGAAAACGAACATGATTGCGCCTTTCCTTAAAAATAATCTTAAGGTTACCCCCAAAGAGTTCTGTAAGAACTACGTTTGCGTTTGGACTGAGAGCTTTCTGATTTTGAAAGCATGCAAAAGATTCCAGTCTTAGTTTTAGCGAGCAGCTACCTATTTACTTTAGCGTTTTCACCTTAATCCCATTTTCCAAAGTTTGAAGTAGCACTTGATTTATTTATGTTGCAAATGCATGCCTAAGCATAGAGATATTATTGCTAGATATTATATAAAAAAATAATTCAAATGTAAATATAAATACCTATTTTTTGCCAAATGGCTCGTTTAAGGCTTTACGACTTGAAAAGCCCTCCTCCTCCTCTCCTCACACCTTCTCACCACGGTAGAGCGACGACGATGGTGGCAATGTAATACTATAATATTGCATCACACTTTTCAACAGCAATGAGTGAGTAATTCGAATGAAGAAAAAAGAGATTTTCGCACATTAAACAACAATCTTTTGTAGCCAAAAGGAGACACCACAAGGTAAAAGTCCTTTTTTTGTATTCACTCCATTATCATGCATTTACTGTTGAGTTGTCACTTAATTTTGTTTCTTCAATATGTAGAACTTCACACACTTCATGGTCGTCATAGCTTTGTCATCATCATAGCTTAAAATATTATAATAGTATCTTATATCTCAAATAACAAAACACCCTTCTATTTTCCCCCATTCATTCTTTAAAAGTATGAAAAATAAAAAATAAACTTAAGCCAAAAAAAAAGAAAGAGAATAGGTAGAAGGATTGGGATAATGCAGAAGCAATCACAGTTTTTTTTCTCTCTTTTCATCAAAGCATGTGCATGCGTCACGCAAAATTCTAAACTTAACTAACTACCAAACTGATAAAAACTGTTGTGGAGAGTTTAGTTTGATAATAATACAAAAATCCTTCTTTGAGTTTTCCTCCATTATGTTATATTGCTGTCGCTGTTGAGGGGACAGAGAGATTCAGAAAATCTTAAACCATATTTAAGTCCTTTCTAACTTCACAACATAACTTAAAGTAGTGTAGATACATTAGGTATTATTATGATGATATGATGATGTTAATGTTGACCATTAGGATTTAATCTTGAGTACAGGATCAGGAATGGACGCATGTGCAGATCACAACACACATACTACAGACAGACCATAATAACAGCAATATTATTATCTTTGTCTTGCTTCGTCGCACGAATAATGTCACTTCACTAATAATAATATCCTCCTCCAATCTAATGATGAAGGTGTGCGTTTTCGTCAAAACAGTCAGATTTCATGAAACACGCTTTATATTGAAAAACCCCAGCAGGATTTGTTTGAGTACAGACATGCTCGAGCTAGTGTAATGTAATCTTGCAGACACATGAAAATGACTTACCATAATATTCAATAACAATTTATTCTCCTTTTTTTATATTCTTTCCTGAAGGAATCAATTACTTATTATTTTCGGCATACATATGTGCCACCTTTGGTGATCCATGACACTAAAGTGGATTGGATTAGTAGAGGGGAGAGATGGGAAATGAAAATGAAGTTTGCATAAGCTTTGACGTTTGTTTACTCTCCGTCACTCTCGATTTATCTGTACAAAGGATTTTGGGTAATATAAATGGGCTACTTCTTTATATCAATGTCCAAGTCCAATCCCCATTGCATGCAAGCAAAAACATCACACACTGACTTACTTACATACACACTTGCGTAATATGTTTATGAAATTGTTTTTTTGATTCTTGCAGGGTTGACAAAATCTTTGTAAAAGTGGCGACAGTGACTGTCAGTTTGTTTTAACGTTATTTAAAAATTATCTACCGTTAGCACGTTTCACTCCAAATTCAGAGCAATTTTTGTTAAAACAAGATTCACAACAACTCTGATTTTATGAACCAACAAATTGTCACAAGAGGAAAGGTCAGAGAAAAAACAAATCCAAATTTTGAAACAGTTTTTTTAGACGAAC
The DNA here is from genome assembly GCA_034696905.1 of Lepidocyrtus violaceus. Lineage (NCBI taxonomy): Eukaryota > Metazoa > Arthropoda > Collembola > Entomobryomorpha > Entomobryidae > Lepidocyrtus > Lepidocyrtus violaceus. The sequence goes on from JAQGAI010001647.1 coordinate 2,363, forward strand.
TAATAAAACAAAAACTGTCCATGTACGAATATATATATATATATATAAGTCAATCAATTTTAATTCCAAATCATCGACACATGTCGATGACTGACTTTTCCAACACAAAACACAACTTAATTCGAGAGCAAAAAATTACATAGGTCCACAATCCCTCATCTCTCAATGTGGAATGAGCGTTTTGACTTTTACATGGGGAGGAAAAAGGTTCCTTGTTTATGAATAGTCTACATCTGCATCATCATCATCATCACTATCACCATCATCCTAATATTTTGTGAGTAGGCATTAGCAAAGGTAAGGCATTATACTCTACTAACTCCAACACCCCGATAAAGGAGGTAACGTAAGTAAGTAAACTATCCAAATGGTGAATACTGAATACTGAATCCATGTTAATGTTACTTCACCTACGAATGTTGTTGCATTTGTAAATTTGTAAACCCTTTCCTTTCATGTTACAAAGTAAAGATTTAGTTCCATCCAACCTGAAGCAAAGCCAGTCAAGGTAGGTGTAGTAGTAGTAAGTATAACTATAATGCATTTATACCTGTACACATTTTAAAGTAAGATGCGTACCATCTCCTTCATCATCACTATGATCACTGATCACAATGATGATATTTCTAACCAGTCTTATACGATACAATATTCTTTCTTCTTCTCCTTCTTCCCATCAACTTTTTCCCTATTTCTATTCAACAAGTGGCTCTTACATTATAGTGGCTACAAGATTATTTTTTTCGTTGGTTAGGTTTGGTGTTTGCGGCTATATACAATGTAGTTTGTCTGTCCGTATCATCCTCATCCTCCTTAACCAACATCCTTTTTATCTCCCTGCCATATCTGCAATGTTGCTGTTGGTCGGTCGGTAGTTCACTTATTTTATCACATCATAATATTTAATGTACCTACCTACCTACCATAATAGTGGTTCGTGCATCATCATCATCATCAACTTCATCAACATCAAACGCAGTGCCTGTGCCTTACTTACGGGCTGCTGCAGTAAAACTCAAAATTAATTTGGGAGAATAAAATGTGCGTTGAGTTGAGGGGAAGAATTGAAAGCAACTGTTTCTCTCGTGCGTAGATATTGAAAAAAAAAGAATTGAGTTAATGGGTTTTGTGCGTATCAATCTAGCACTTACCAACTCATACTATATAATGCATGCATGCAACTTTTGTGAATCTTTTTATTTTTCGTCATTAACCAAAATCCCTTCCTAGTAAATAATAATAATATCTCTGAAATGGCTTTGCATTTTACAGACATGTCGCCTGCTTGTAACCATTTTCCTGCTAATAATCTCATTCATCATCTCTGTAATGACCTTATTCCAATATCATCATCATCGAGTGCGAGTTAATGTGGTGGAGCCAGAGAAGTCCTTTCTAACTCAACGCCAATTATTAGTCATCCTCACTTTTTTTATACATACGAGACAAAATTTTCTCCTCCTTATCTATTGAAATGTTGTGTAAAAATTGTAAACATTTTTTTTTCTGTATGGCTCATCATTATCATCATCATCCACTCTGGCTGTGACAATGTTCCAGGCCAATTTTATGCAAATTATATTTGAACAAAAGTACCTACCTACATATCTGTAAAATGAGCGAAGAGATGATGATGGTGTAATACAACATTAAACATAGTTAATTTTTTTTTGTGGCGATGGGATGACATCCCTCTCTCGCTTCAAGAAAATAAATTCAGTTGATAATAATAAAAGCAAAATCTCATATTGATAACAAACGGTCGGGGGAAACAGCTATAGTTGTTTTCTACTTATAATTTCATCGGAGAGCTTGGCACTGGCGCTACACATTTGCAACATGTAAATGCAAAAGATTACTTCCACAATATGAGAGAATCACGAAGGCGACGACACCGTCTTTGGTCGTAGTCACACGGTAATGGCGATGATGATCCTTACATGTAATCATATCATCATGACACCACCAGAGAGACAGTGAAAAAAAACCGCACACCGAAGAGAACCAATAATACATAACAAATCCTGAAGAAGAAGAAAAGAACGAAACAAGCCGTTTCATAAAAAGTGAACAAAGTCTTTATAGCTCAGGCTGAGGTTGACTTGACGTTGTTGCGTTGTTAAGGTGGATCATTTTTTTCCCTAGCTGCTATTTTACTACTTACTTCTCGTTCCTCCATTGTCATTTTGTTCCGTATGATTGTTACGATGGGACGTTTGGTAATTTCTCAGTCCTGTACTTGAATTTGAATTGTTGTTCTCTCTCTCTAGGCTTGGCAGACAGAATGGAATAAGCTAGTCAACAGTAAATGTGAGTGTGACTGATTGCAAGTGAGAGGTTAGGACGGGGTTTACGATTTAATAATAATATTTATGTCTGTGCTCATACCAGAAAACATTGTTGCAGGGCTAGGTGGACTGACTAAAGTTTAAGCAGATAAACTGAATGATGATGATGATGATGATACCATCGGTCCATCCTACCTATTAGCTGGGTATTATGTTTAGCATACAGTCAAGTGAGGATGAGAAGATGAGCTTTGAAAAAGAAAGAAGTTTACTTCATTTCCTAAAATGTATATTTTTTACTCATCAAGTTGATCACCGTGATGGTCCTCCTCATGCAATGCTTTATTTTTTTTCTACGGTGAAAAGACGTCTTAAAAGATGTATTTTCCCTCTTCTCATCTCAGCAGCCTCAAGCATTGAATCAAGCCCAGTTTGTCCGAGATAAAAATCAAGGTAAAAAGTTGCAAAGAAAAGAGTATTACATACATAATCCATATTATCAAGTCGAAAGCAATATGGGATGGGATGAAAATGAAGAAGAATGAATGTATGTATCTACTTAAAGGAGAAGAAAAATGATTACATATTTGGCAGCATGCTTAATGTGAATCGAATGTGAATGATAATCACATTCAGCATGGACTTCAGTCCTTGTCATTTACAGTTTACAATTCTCCCCTCTCTCTCTCTCACTCTGTTAGTGCAGTTTAGGCCCATTAGTTTTCTGTTGTTGTTAAGATGTTGACAAAACATTCGCCAGTCGTGTGCGTTGTGTTGTTGGATATTATGGAAATGGAAGTTGCACATTATTATTGCATACACTTCAAAACATTACATTTAAGTAAGTACTAAAGTATAAAAAAATATGTTTATATTATACAATGGGAAAGAAAACTGCACATGAAGAGCAGAGACACAATTACCAATGTATGTATGTATGTGCAATTATATAATACTTTTGTGAAACAGTATTGTCCATTTTCTCAGCATGAAAAGTTAAAAAAAAATGGCCGCCTTTTTACGATCTTTCTTCTAAACGTTCTCTTCCTCGTATTTTTAAGCAAACATAGCGATTATCATGTAGCGATTATCTAGTGGCATGTGAACATCCAGTGGTAATAATGATGACAGAAGAATGACAGGCAATTGGACCATGCTGCTGTCAAACGAAAAAATCAAGTGTCCCCAAATGTCAATGACACAGCCAGAGCCATACAACAAGCATACATACGTATATGTGAATAAAACATAAAATGTGCATAGGTAAGCAAGCATATTATGCATTTGGTGGACAAGGAGGTCCACGTCGCATTCCATTCTGCTCCTCTTCTCTATTTCATTTCATTTCAAAGTTGTATTTTTTCCCCTTAATTTTGTAGGTGTTTTGTGACTGGGGCTAACTACTACCACTACCTGTGAACAAAACATGGATGTGAACATGTTCAGTTCACTAATCTCTCTCTTGAGAGTTTGCTTTTGCTTCATTTCGTTTTTACAAGGGTTTCATATTTTTATTATCGTAAAAGTTTTATTGCATTACACTCCGACTCTCAGCTCAGCCTCCTATCATCTTATTGTGCCTACGCAAAAGGATTTGTTTTCATGAGGAGAAGAAGAACTTTTAAAAGTGTCATCATCTTTGCCAGCCCACATTGGATGAGGATGATAAGTCAAAAAAAAAAAGTTTCGAGATGTTTCAGGGGAAAATAAGAAAGAAAAAAAAACGAATGGTCATTGGTCACAAGCTCTGTTTTGTTGAGCTTTTACAATTGCGGAAGAAAAAAACGAAACAAGCAACACAAACTAAATTGCATGTATCGTAAACCTTTTAACTTCCAACTTTTAAGAGCTTTGTATAGACTAAATTAATTAAACATAAAGTTTTGAACTCTAAACAAGCTGTTTAGTCAATAGTAATGTTTTTGCTTTTTGGGCTGGGTAAAATACGCTGGAAAAAAATATAGCCAGGTAGGTACTTAGGCAATTTAGTTGATCATTTGATTGCCGTACTTGCCTTTTACAACGTTATAAAAGTTTTTTTTTAAATCAGTCAGGAAACGCCAACTGAATACAAAAAAGCTCAGAGGCCTGGCAGAAGAGGACATGACATGAGTAATACACAGGAAAACGAAGCGGAACGCTAAGCCTAAGACAAGGTCAAACAGAACGGTTTGAGCTAGTCAAGTTTGGTTTGAGAACTATAAACTTCACTTCTTCAGTTCAACCTGGCCTGGTGCTGGCTTGCTGGTGGAGTAGTAACTCCTTCTTAAAAGTTGAAATGGAATGAGACACACGTTGAAACACGTTGAAAGTAAATCCGCAAAAGGATGGAGGCCCAGAGAGCCCAAACCATTTCCTACTTTTTGGGGAGGAGGAAGGAAGGAAAAACAGTGTCTGGTCGGACTAGCTTAGCTTAGCCAGCGAGCGTATGATGATGACGATAATGATGAGTGGAGGAAAAAAGTGGGATGATTATTTAACGTATACCCTTCAAGCACACGTTTTAAACATGTCATGTCTCAAGTAAAGGAGCCATAAGTAAAGTAAGCATGACTTCGGCTCGGCTGCTCTGCTCTTGCTGGACGTTTTTTTATTATTATTTTATTTTACAAGGCCAATGGTTTTTTTAGAATATATTTTTCCATGTTTTATCACCCCACACAATCATCATCATCATCACTGGATTGGGAAGGATATTTTTAAACCGCATTAGCTTTTTATTGTTGGTATCATCTTACTTTTAAGGCTTCTTTAGCCTGAGGGCTGGCTTTTTTTAGACTGACGATCGAAGCCTTAAAAACTCGACCCAACGGAGGAATGGCCACAGGCACACTTTAAAAATCCCCTGGTCAAACTAAACTACAGGGTGGAACAGTACATTATCCGCTTTTTCACACAACTGGATAAAATATTCTTTTTTAAAAAAATCGACCGCAACTGCCTCATGAAAACAGTTGTGTTGGGATCATTGTGCATGTGAATTCAAATCGTTTTTTTTTTAAATCCCTTCACATTTAAATATTCATACGGAGGGACCAAGTGTTGAAGGGTCCCTCGTATTTAAGTGACCTATATGATTTTAGTTTTAGTTTCGGTTGATATGGCTACATAATAATTACGATTTTAAATGGGTGGTTTGGCATGATCAACGTAAAATAATGGTAGAGATGAATTGTGATGAACACTTTTTTTTACTGAAAAATCAAAGAAGAAAAACTGATATCTGAGGATTTTTTTTTCTAGGGAGGAAGCTGTCCCTTCAAGTTTTTTTCGAAAATGTTTTTATCCTTTTCTGTTAGTCCTATTACAAAATTGTAGAGGTTAACTAAGGTGAGATGTGAAATATTTAAAACAAAAAAGACATGATATTATTATGGTTGAAGCAATAACTTTAAAAGGGTTATGCAACATATAAAAATGCAGGCTGGCAAAGGTACATCTTCACTGCTGAAAATAACTGCTGCGGGCAGTGAAACCGTGTAGCATGTGGAACAAGCTCATATTTTTTATTTGTGGTTTGTTGTGTCTATCTCAACTTGTCTAACTTGCTTACAACTAACAACATAACACAACAGTTTTCAAAGTAGTAGCAAAGGATGTGCATCATTAGTTCGCGTCTCCCTCTATGAAAGACAGAGAGGAGCAAGTGTGGGACTGGTATGACAACTCTCTCATGTTTCAACGAACATGCGGTAGTGGACGCCAACCGTTGAGCGGTTGCGTGAGAGCTCTGCATGTAGCAAGCGTATTATGCAACAAGAGAAAGGCGAGCTTCAGCTTCGCTTACTGAACAAAGGACAAATGATTTTTTTCATGACGATCATGAAGTGTTGCCTGGAATAATTTTTTCATGCTCATCTTGAAATGTTGCCTGGAATATTTTTTCGATGCTTATGAATTTGACATGTCATGAGATGATATGCAAAGAAAAGAGCACTTCCACATGAAAGTTTGAAAAGGTTTAAAAAGTTCAATAGCCAGAGAAAAAAATTATGGTTTACTTACCCATTTGCAATAGTGTACATAGCCCTTGCAGTGGAGTCCCCAACTTTGGTCTGCAGCTTTGCCAAATTCGTACTCCTTTCTGCAGGGACCTCTGAAATGCTCCTCCGAAGTTTTCGGCCCCCTCCCGTCGGAGTGCCGATGTTTCGAGTAAGATGAGATTTTGATACTGGAATGTCCTCCCGGATGGAGGACACATTGAGCTCATCGTAAAGGCTTGTGTTCAAAATCCTATTTGACCGAGGGTCCCCTCCCCCTCCGGGGATGGGTCCTTGATGATGTGACTTATCAATCGTCATCCGGCAGTTTATGATGGAGTCCACGGACGCGGACTTTGGCAGATTTGAATAGTCCGAGCAACTCGTTTCATAGCCGGAGTCCTTGGTATACCTCCTAGTTACCTGACTAGGTCGCTCCTTCCCGGAAATCTTCATGTTGGCCTCCAAGCTCTCCGAAGAGGATGAGGCTGTTGTAGTACCCTTTGAACTGGTTCCACCAAGCTCACTGCATCTTTCTATCCCGTTGTGTTCTTCGGAGCTCGCTTTCTCATTCCTTTTCTCGTTCGAATTTGAGTCCTTTCTCGATGAGGAGGATAGGTTGGATTGGCTCGGCAGTCCGATATTCCCCAATTTATAGTCTTTACTACATGGAATGTTTGACTTGTTTGTCATATGCTCCTGATTCTGCTTCTCCTCCAGGATCACCTCCAGATTCTCATAAATCGTTTCGTGAGACTGGAGATTTATTCCTCTAGGGGATGGGGAGGCTGTGGAGCCACTACTACTATCTGGAGATTTCCCTGATCGTCCTCCAGTATCCGTTTTCCCTCTACCACTGCTTTCTCCAGTCTTGAGTGAATTTTGAAGTGAGGACTTCCCACTTCCTGAAGCATCATTTGAAGCACTCCCACAACTCGATTTTTTCTGCTTTTGGTCAAACAGGAACTGCTGTTTGGCAATGTTAACTTGGTTCTGCTGTGAGCTTTGATATTGCTGTTGGTGATGATTCAGATAAACACTGTAGCCGGATTTGAGTTTGCTGCTGCTATTATTACTACACACAAAACTTTGAGCTCTGGAATGTTTTACTTTGACTTGTCCCCCACTCCCAGTTTTCCCGGAAGGGCCACCACTTTCACTAGAAGTGTTTTGAGTAACTACCAAAAGTCTTTTCTCATTAAAACTCTGACTCCTTTCAGGTAGCTTGTTGCCGGAGGCTCCGCCGCCACTTCCCCGGGAAGTACCTGCGGTTGATGAGGCAGCGCCCGGATTCAAACTGTGAGTTTCAATATCCAGCTCCTTCAGAGCAATCACATTTATCGGGTGCTTATCATCCGCAGCTATCACTGAAGACGCCACTATCTTCCCACTTCCACTGTGGCTCCTCAAGCTACGAAGGAACTTTGTCGCACTGCTTGCCAGTCGGGCGGACTCCCTCCGTTCCACTTTCACCTTTGTCCCGCCACTGGCCCCAGCACCTGTTGAGCCCAGTGTCGCCGATTTACCGATGTTTCCGTTTAAAGCTAGGCCACTACTGCTGGCGCTCCCGTCCGTTGAGCATGAAGGGTCTAAATTGACTTGAGCATCACTGTCCAAATGAGTGATATTGACTTCTTTAGAATGATCCTTCAGGGAGGCCGTACTCCCTTTGTTACGCTCGATGTCTCCTTCTCCCCTGCAAACAGACAATTAAAAAAATAATTCCATATTCAAAACTCATCTTTCCATATAACAAACGTAATCATTTAGCAATATTTTTTTTAACGGCTCTCAAATTGAACTCCATGATTGAATCATATCTTAGGTTTTTTTCAAAACAAACAAGTGTTTAGCTGAGAATTTCACACTGTTTCATGGTTAAAGTCAGCAGACATATTACACAGGTTCTACATGATGATGATGATGATGATGAGTATCATGTGCCTTCGTTTTTTAAAGGGTTCTATTAATATGAATTTCTGCCATGAGTTTATCTGTGAAAAACATATTAGCTAGTGTATATGTAATACCTATTCAACAGTTTACAGTTTTGCACTTTTGTAATATTGTATGCAAAACTAATAATACCCTCATCCCACCATCCTCCTCCTCATCATCATCATCATTTTCACTGCATTCAAAACTTTTGAGTTCACTCTATATTTATATACTAGCTGGGAAGGTTCTTTCAACAATGCTCATGGTACGAAGCTCGACAGTTGCTCAGGTTTCGCGTATTATTGCTTCCCTTCCCATTCGGAAAATTAATTTTTATTACGATGCTGCGCTGCCACGAAGAAACGAAGCACACCACATAGACATATGCCTACATACAACACAACCCTCTGCATGCGTATGCCCTGTTACCTACATATGTGTGGTATCTATTAAGGAAATATTTATTTGCGTATGTAATTATAAATACTTCACATCCATCAGGCACGCCAGTAACAAAATAATATGGGAATTTATTGTTATTGCTTTTCATGCAAAGTCGACTACGTCAATCATAAAAAAAAATATAGGGCTCTCTCGAGCGAGACTTTACTCACTACTTACTTACTTCTCTTCTCTCTCTCTCGAGCTCTCCTTCGTCGACATTCCTCAACTGAGATTAGTGTGTGCAGACATTTATCATACTTTTCAGTAGATTTCAGTGCATAAATAATAATAAAAAGAAGTAGTAGTGTAAAAAGAGTGCACGATGGCGTTACAAGTATGCAAAGTCTTATCAGTTCAGCAGAAACATTTTTTTAGCTGTTCACTTGAGGGAACAAGGCAAGGCAGGCAACATTCCCTGCATTTCATAATACTAATCATATTGAGTGCACGCTAAAAAAGATAATATTTATATATATTATTGTATATTTTTTACCAAATCTTTTGAATGCATCATTTGCACGATTATGAAATTTATTCAACATATTTGACTGGTTGACCAAAAATATCTGACACTTGTTTAATATAATTAAATATTAAAAAATCCTAATATATAATATATGCATGCATCTATTGTTTGTTGTATGAATGATATGATAAGCTTGCAGGGAAAAAATGTATGAATGTATGAATGCGAAAATATTATGGACATGAGAGTCATTATCGTGGAACAACATACATCAGAATAAAATCACACATATCACCTTCCTTGCTTTTTTCATGTTCGAGGTAAATGTTGTCTCATTCATACAGTGTGTGTGTGTGTGTAACTGTTTTTTAATCGTAATGGTTGTTATAGCTGTTTTTTAATTGTAGTTATTGTTATACCTGTTGTTTTACACAACTGTGTTCAATTATTCAATGCACGTAGGGGAGAAATATGATTTTTTACGCTAGATTTTGTTTCAACTCATGAAGTGTCATGGTTGCAAATAAAAAAATATATTATCAAAAATTCATCAAGCTCCAGAGAAACAATGTAAAATACTATAGTTTTTTTTAGTAAAAATGACTCCATGCCAGTTTTTTTGTAAGCTTCTAATTTTAAATGAAACTTTTCCAATCAATATGTTCTTACAACAGAAATTTGTCGATATCTAGTTCTAGGAATGAACTTAAATGTATCGTATATCAATATTGAGTTTGACATTTTTTGACAAATGCATATTTTAAATCATCGCCGGTTTTCAAATGTACATATACGTACAACACGGTCTAAGGATGTAAAAACTACAATTTGAAAATAAAAACCATTTTTTTTTCACAAAAATCCATCACGGCCTTACTTTCTTCTTATTCGTTTACTCTAAGCATAAGAGCGGAGTACTGTGACTTTTTTGCTTTTTGCTATTCATGCAACCAGGAAAAATTTGGTTTGATCCCTGGAGAAGGTATCCATTCTCAAGGGAAAATCTCTTTTGTAGAAAACAAGTTGGTAGGACAGCAACGCGATAATGACACTATGGCACCAGCTTTGTGATATAACTTGAACAAGCAGAGTAGCAACACATTTATTGTCACTGTCATTAACTTTCTTCCAAAGCAGTTACTTCAAACATACACTTACTTTTGTTGTCACTTTTGCTACAGCATTAGCATAAAGCTCATCTTCATGAAAACGAAAACCTGTCATTTTAAAAGGCACTTTCTACCGTGGAGGATGTCTTCCAGACGAAAAATATCTAATTAGACATCAATGAACTGTCAGTTGACGAAAATATTTACAAGTTTGAGGCACTTCTTCCACCTTATGAAAAATACTTTTGACGTTAAAAAACAAACACTAAACTTTAATTGCATGTACATAACAACCAAAAGGGATAATGGAATGGTTGTATGTATTTGTTTGTCATTTTGCATTGTCACACACTAAAATAAAATAAATAGTTTTAGTTTTATCCTCCTCTTTTCCTCTCGAAGAACAGAGACAAAACAGCTTCTAAACCGCAGCTACACGTCTCATAGCTCATTTCCAATTAGCATTTTGTACAACTCTAAAAACCTTGGACAAATATTGTTGCTTTCACTGTTCTTCCTCTCCTCCGAGAAAGGCTGCTGCACCCATATGCCACGCAAACACATTGTTACGTCACCCCGAACACGGTTTACAAATGATACACTTGCATATTTCTGGCAGGGCGAGATGGCAGTAAGCAAATTTTTATTTTATGTTCGTTTTTTTTTTTTTTTTTTAAATATTTTGGTCAGACGAAGAAACGCTCACGACCTTTTCATTCAAGAAACCCATAAGAGAACTGAACTGGCTGAACCAAGCTACTATGCTGTATCGATCATGTTGGTGGTTGGTGTTAAATGTTTATCCGACCGACCATTGTTGCAATTGCAACAGTGCCAAAATATACAATTTTTTCCGCAAGCCGATCATAGTCGAGCAGAGAAACAGTACCGCACGCTGCTGCTGCAATCAACTAAGCAGCGAAATAATAATCTCTGTCCATCCCTCCGTATATAGTAGTGTGCTTTTTTGAAGAAGAAGGGATTCTACTTAAAACTCACCATCAAATCACATCATCATCATCAGTAAATAAGGCTCTCCTTATTACTGTATGACTGGTGCGTGGTGTTGTTGGAGGTGATGTTGCTCTCACTGCTCACATCAGCAGACAATAAGACTCTTCCACTTTCTTAGAAGAGTTGTAAAACATGATAACAAAAACTGTACGGCATTATTATTAAACCAAAGTAATAATGTGTAATGCTAATAAATAGACATTTAATGTGGGTTTACAACCATAATTCGAAGAAACAAAATGGCTAGGATGCCATACAACAACACTTGCACATTTTTCCTCAACATTGTACCTCCACAACCGTACAACATCAACTAAAGCCAAAATATACTAAATATCGTGCATAATTTTTTTTTTGATTTGATTCACAAAGAAATAGCACTAACACTAACTATCTGTAGTAATACAAATGAAATGAAGCTCTGAAGCAGGTCCTTCCTTCTTACTTCAGTTTTGGGAAGCACACCTACAAAAATGGGGTTTGCTTGCCATCCACTCCTTTCTCAACTTTACGCAGGCTGGTGGGAGATGACTGACTGACTAACTGACTGCAT
>JAQGAI010001648.1:0-14152 GCA_034696905.1 Lepidocyrtus violaceus
TAGGAGGGAAAGACACGACTACGACTACTTACATTTTAAACGAATAAGATGAGGGATTTATGATGAACGTGCTGGTATCAAATATATCTAGCATTAAAATGGGCAACACACGACCAGTCTTTCTTCCACTCTATCTTTTTTGATGAAGAAAATGTCGGAAAAATACATTTTAATCTCTGAGCTTGTAAGGGGTGATTAAAAGCTAGGCTTTGCTCTTTACCATTTCCACTTTTTTACTATCACTGCTCCTCTCACAAAAACTTGAACTTCCCTTCCTTGTTTTTATTCCTGTAAATGCCCGAAAAATGGGAATCAAACGGGGAATCTGTTTTTATGCACTTTGTCCTTTTCTCTTCTCGATCTCCCTCTCCATTACATTGCATTACATTACAACAGAGCAACACAAAAAGTTGGAATAAAATGAGAATACTTACCAGTTCGCCCATGTCTAAGCCTTTTGCTTACCTATAAGATGTTGGTTAAGCGCAGTTAAATTATTGGTATTAGTTTGAGATGAAAATGGAGAACGGAGAAAAAACAAGGGAAGAAAGAATAGCAGAAGATTTCTTCAACTTCATAATTCTAGAATAATAAAGTAAGACATCCATGTATAGCCCCTTTTGCTATACTGAAGCATTTTACTCTGTTCTTCTGTTGTCCAAGTTAATTTTTATGTATTATAGAAAGTATCATGATGATCATGACCAGAGGATGGAAAAAGGGAGGAGAGCTCCTACTTTTTCTCAAGTGGTTTTTGGGATGGGGGCGAACGAGGTAATGGGAAAAAGAGAAAATGCAATATTTAAGGAAGGACTTAGGGATGTCTTCTTTCTCTCTCTCATACTCATCTCATACGAAAAAATTATTTCGATGAGAATGGGAATACAGAAGAAAGAATTTATGCTAGAAAAAGATCGTGTTGTAGAGCTGTAAGCAGGCCAAACAACAAAACCAAGAAAGGTCTGATGGGGTTGATGTTGATAGTGTGGTGGAGTTGGTGGTGGCTGGTTATTTGCTTTTACTCGCTTTGACAATAATATAAAAAAGGGTGAAAGGTACTGAAGGATTTTCATTCTTTTACTTTTGTTTGATATGTGTACCAACCAACCAACCCAGGCTAGCATTCTTATTAAGGTCGTTTTCCAGATTGGAGTTTCATTCTCCTGAATTCTAGTTTTCAATGAATTCCTGTAACGTAACAGTTTCATTTCGTTTTCTTGATGAGAGTTGTTTGTGAATTTTAAGTTATTATGAATTACTGATTTTGGTAAAATGAACTTTTTCAGACAGCTTTCATATGTTTTCTGGAGAGAACTCATCCCTATCCTACAGCTCAAGTGATAAATAATAAGAACTTAATACCTTTCTTTCTCTTTATTTTCCAGGAAGGAATAATTTACGCGTTAGCTTAATGAGTCAAAGCAGTCACCGGAAAAAGCCGTAATTTATCATGTGGTAGAAAAGTTGCTACTAGGTTCAACCCCCTGTCAAATACCTGCAACATTTAAGCTAAACTTTTATATATAAAATAGATTTAAGCTGTAAAATGGCGTATGCATATTAGGTTTTACCTTATAATAAACGAAGTCTATTTAAACTCCGCTTTTATCGGATTACCAGAGTATTTCAGAAGATATTTATATAAGTCACCAGCCATATTTTTGTTTTAAATGCCCAATTTTAATGTACGTTTTATTCCAAGAAGTATTGAAACATATTTTTGTAATTTAATGCGGGTTCTGCGTAACGTGTACATTTACAAAATTAACCACTTTGTCTACTGCGGTTGTTTCTCAAAAAACTGTGAGCTTTAAGAAAAGGTTTTGCAATAATCGATTAATTTTGCGAGAAGCTGGGACATATTTAGCAAACCGAATCAACACAAAATTTTACGTGGATGGAAGATGTTAAGTGAAAGAAGTTATAATGTAAGGCCATACTAAATACGAGGAAAATGTGTAATGGATACAAAACGTTGGAATCATTCTTGTCTCAACACTTCGTAAAAAGTCAAAGAGAAAGCCTTAAAACTTTACGTCATGCTCAGATTCACAAAACGAGCCCAAATATGAAATAAAAATATAAATTCGTAGAATAAGTCATGCCTTACAGTTCGTAGCTCACACACTGGTCGAACCTATTTTCCGAAGGGGATATCAAAGGAAAACAGTTTCGACATAAATTCTTCCACCTTAACCATATACGAGTACATCCCTTACATTCATTCTTCTTCCTTTCGGTTATGACGACATTAGAGTATCATATATCGTATTATTAGCCTCATTAATGATTAATTCTATATCATCTGACCTAACAAGAGCTACAACAGAGAAAGTAAAGATGGAAGGTAGAGAGTCATTTATTTATAATAACTCAAATGGGGTTTTACATCCATCAAAAGTTATCCAAGTCACTCTTACAAAATACTCCAAAATTCCGAGAGAATCATCTCCTATATTAGTTTTCACTTCGCCTTTCCATTCCCTCATGTTATATTTCTAGGAGGATGTGGACTTTAGATACATTTAGATAACTTTTTATCAACTCCGATCTATCCTCAAGGATCACGATGATGCTTTACCAATATCAGTATTAATTATTGTTACCACAACTCTTGCCATTTCTGTCTAGTCTAAAGTCTAAAACCTTCCATTTACTTCACTTATGCTAGTGAGCTTCCACACAATATCTTGATTCAAGAAGCATTTGATTCTGAGGAAATTTGAAGAGGCTTGGTAATTCTATCATCAGCAACGCTAGAATTAATTAGGGAGACAATCCTATCTCGTATTATATATGCGTCTGCAGTGACGTCTACAGTAAAGCAGGGACAATATGTATGCCACGTTTATCCTTATAAGGAAAGTGGTTGAGCGGAGTGCAGGAAGCATTTATATCCGGAGCTGAGTGATTCAACCTGTAATTGAATTACAGATTGCTTTGATTATGATGTGATAAGATAGTTTAACTGAATTTACTGCGATATAGCTGATAAGACAGCATTTTGCTGCAAAATGAAATGAGCCGAAGCTAAAACCTTAAATACATCGAAATGCTATTATATTTGTACTTGCCATACCTATTTAAATGATGTTGCCAAATCGCCTCGGTATGTGATATGTGTGTAGATATGTATGAGTAGGTATGTGTGCGTTTAATTCACCAAACTAGAAAAGAACGGCAAAGCTAACAAGGGCTAAGTCAAGTGAAAGCATAAACTAATTTAACATTTGCACTGTTCCCTACGTAGAAATGGTCATACATAGCTGGATAAATGCTGAGTATTAATGTACGTGAACAGAGAAGTAATTTGTCGCACTGAATGAGCCATCATTTTAGATACACATGTTTTACACATGTTCTGACGACGACTCAAACCGGAGTGAACCAGAAGGGTGAACGTTTCTTCAACATTCACAATATACATGAAGTCTGTGTGGCTGTGGACGTATATAATACTGAGATGATAATGATTCAACGATATATAAGGTTTCTGTGTTCGCTGAGACGCTCACTTTCAGCATTTACTCATTCTAGAAGCATAATCTTGTTAGCCAAAAAGTTAAAAGCCGGCTTTTGATTTAATTACTCCGGCTTAATTGCATGGCTAAATGTATCTTAATTGTAGTTAACCAAAAAAGACATAGGAAAAAGAGTTACTTAAGGAATACTACCTAATAATAGTCTTCTTCTTTTTACTCTTGTCTCACACAAATCGTACATGAGACGACGATGGAGGGAGGTCCATCAAATTATTATTGCAGGAAATCTTCAAAGAACTTACTTAAGAGGTAAAGATGAAGAAATTCAGAAAAATGACTGAAGAAAGCAAAGTGGATGAGGACAAAATGAAAGCTTTTCTCTAGAATTAATATTGAAAAGCTGGATGGGTTTGTAAATGCTTGAGCAATACTAAGTAAGAGAAAAATTTCGTTTCTTTTCACATTCGACAGTTCTCCAACTCCAACAAAGGGATTTTTACCTGCAAGTTGCAACAACTAGTCCTACATTAAACTGAAGCATGCGTTAGCTCATCTTTTGACCGTGTTTCTCACACATACTTTAACTCAAGGTAAGGCCATACCGGAATAGTTCGCTCAAACTCAACTATCTCATCTTTCTCTACTTCCACCGTTTTTATATTTCAGCCTTTATGATTCCTGTTTTCTTCTCAGAAGGAAAAAATTGAAAGGAAAAACTACTGAAAGTGGCACATCTCTTGGGAGAAAGTGCTTTGGAAGAGTGAAGCATCCAACAGAGATACAATTACAAGGAATGGATGAATAATAGGAGAAAGCAGACCCGTCTTATAATATAATATATCCAGGCACTTTTTTAGCCAACCAAAAACCCATTTTGGCTTTCACGTTTCTGTTTGCTCAATTAAAAATATAATTTATTTAATAAGTATTTCATATTCATATACAAAAATGTGTTAATTAAAAGTGTCTTTTTCTGTAATATTACAATAAGAGCAAAGATGGGGAAAGGGAAGGACTTAGCGTTAGGACAAAAATGTAATTTGCTTTCACAACTTAACTTTTATGAGCTGTAGGTACTGCACATCTTGGCCAAAAATTTCAATTAAGTTTACTAGCAATAATTATTGTCGATGTAGATTGTTCAATGTAGTTAAACTACGTAAGGCTTAATCACATTTGTTAATTACTATATTTTTACTACAAACTTTTACTATCAAACCAATTTACTATCCAATTACCAAACCAGTGGTGGTCTGAAAAAAATAATTATTACTCCTTTACGTAACTTTATTTACTTCGAGTGAGTATCTACATAACATCAGTTTTTCCTCGTATTTTTGATCAAATTTGAACTCGGAGATTTTTAAAAGAAAATGAAAAAGGACAAACGCATTGTTGTCAATATTGGGTATAGATAATTTGTTTTGTAATGCAATGAGAGGTATTATATAGGAAAGGTTATGTTTATAATTATAACATTGTTATTTTTGAATTAGAGAATGGCAGTGGCAGTAGTCTAATGATGAGTGATGATTCATAATGTCTTATAAAAGCATACGGGATTATTCCATTGCCGCTGCAAACCAATGTTAGCAACGTCGTTTATGCATCTGAGTTTCGAATACGTTTCCACAATCGGAACATTTGTATTGTAATATGTTTATAGATTTTCATTTTGATAAATAGTTTTTATTTATAATAGAAAGATTTAAATGATAGCGGAAGCTCCAAAAGAAGTTCTTTAGCAGGAGGAAAATAGCTGTTAGCTCTTTTAGCACTCCCTTGTTTCCCATTATGCAATGCACTTGTAACAGATCAGATTGTATCCGTTTGCTTACTTATTCGAACATTCCAGTTCCCACATATATCCTGGTCTGGTTGCATTGCAGCAAAACTGGAACTGGAGGATGAGCACAAGGAAAAGTTGAACTAAAAGTGGGAGAAGATTCTACCGAAACGGAACCCTTGTAGTCATTATATCAGCATTACACTTTTTTTCTATCTGAATAAATGAGCTTACACAATGTCTATCCATTCAAGCAAAGCTTTCAAAAAGATGACAAATCCTTATCTCTTCTTGATTTTTTAGCGAGGACACAAAGCAATTTATTTTTAAAATGTGGAATTATGTACTTCATTTAATAAGAATATATTTTTTATTATCCTTAATGCCACTTTGATAACTGTTATGATGTAAAAATGGCTTGTAAAATGGTAAATATAACGGTATGTCGAAAGATTTTCGAGTAGGAGAAGCTATGCTCAAAACGACGAGCCGAATAAATGAAAGTAATGTAATACTAGTAATGGTAAAATACAATCTGCATATTATATAGACTTATTTTAAAAAGCTACTACGGTATACAGCATATCTGAGCATGTATAAGATTTATTTTCTCTGACAAGTCCACTTCCCAATTTATGATGTGCCTTCCATCTATGCGATTCTGAGATGTTTTTTTGTAGAACAGCATCTTCTTGACTCTCTGCATTAATGTTATGTATCATATTCAACATTTCCCCGACCTTGCTGAAATGTGTGGTTGGGAATAAGCATTTTATTTCAAACTAATAAAAAGTTTTGACATCGCCAAATCTGCCGTGGATGATGGAATGATACACTGACATACTAACATCATCGGTTTAAAGAGTAAACTTCTTGACAGACAGATGACCAGTTATTTGTACCCGTAGTGAAAGTAAGGAATGGCTAAAGGATAATATAAGCTCAATATAAGTTTGAATGCGGACATAATATTATGATGAAGCAGTACAAATATAGGGAAATTAGGTTTCGGATATTGTACAAGTATATTTTACATTTTAATACCATGTTTTGAAGTATGATACAATATACGAATATTAACAGTTACCTCACCAGTATTAGAATTGCTAGCTTAAAACATCCATCCATCCATATTATTATCTTTCCCAAGTACATTACATACTTCTTAAACATTCTGGAACAATTTCCTTTCTACGTAATCTTCTTTGTGGCTTAAAAACATTTTAATTTTCTATGAATTCAAACAAAAGTCGGAAATGGAAATAGAACTGTAGAGAGAATCAAGGGATACATACGGTGAAGCGTTGAAAAAAAAGTATTGTGCGCGGTGGTATGTATACCTACCAACATGACATCTGTGTTAACGGGATACTGGAGTACATCCAGAGAATAACAGATACGGGGAACATTAACTATTACTATTAACTCACTCTTTAATTTAACTTGCATCTTACTTACAATTTCAGTACATTGCGTAATGACATGATGAAAGCATAAAAAAGAGGTGGGTAGGTGGAACACATTCGATTAAACAATTATTAATTTAGCTTCGCCATCACTTCTGATTCTTCTTGAGATCCTGTTGTAAACAAAAGAAAGTATTTCAGTCTAGACAATTTCATTCCTAATTTTTTTTCATGAAATATTAACAAAACATGTGTGCAAAGACATACCCGCAATGTCCCGTAGCCACTTTGAAAATTTTGAAACTTCCAGATATGCAGCTGGGGGATGATTGGTGGTTCCTTTGTCCGCACACTTTCTACCCCTTGTTTTACATTCAATATCGTAGATAAACGATGTTACCCCACAGTGGACCGGTCGACCTTTTCGATCCTCACAAAATGCTGGACTCCCAGAGTCTCCACTACTGGCTAGAATTTTGTAATACACAAGTTTAGATTAGACCGGGTTCTTTTTGATGGAATCAACTTCCTGTAATCCTTTCTTACCAGTTACTTCAGTTCCACCCCCGATACAGAAATTTTGATTGAGAAGACCCCACCTCTGAACAACTTGTCGACATTTCTCATCGTCCACATTGTAAATTGTTGCTTTTCCAGCAAGCAATGCTCCGGTGGAAGAACCGGCATCCGTCACTCCGAAGCCCGCTAACCAAGCAACTCCTACATGGACAAATAGATCCAGTTTCACACATTACCCCAAACCCAACTTAATCCTCATGGTTTGCTTAGATTTGCTCACCTTTTGGCTTGAAACCTTTTACCGCAACTCGCAAAGGTTTCACATATTTCGAATACTCAATTTCACGATCTAGCTGAATCAATGCAATGTCATTTTTGATCGGGACGGTGTATCTGTATCCTTGATGGACCACCACTCTGATTCCAGTATATGTTTGGCTCTTCGGGATCAACTCCTTTTTTGATACGTGATTGATCCCAACAAAGATTTTTACATTGCCGGACCGTGCCACTTTATGTTCCGCGTTAATTAAACAATGAGCTGCTGTAATAATCCATCGTTTGTTGTAGATAGAGCCTCCACAGTTGCCCCCAGAATCGTAGGAACCCGGAAACATAACAGAGAGATAGACTATGTTGGGAAACTGGTTGGGTCTGGCAGCATTCGCAGCAATAATATTTGCTTTAAATTGAGAAAAAGGAAAAATGTATTTTTATCAGTGTTTTTCAGGGTTTGAGCATACAATTCCAAAATTGAACTTGTGCGTAAAATTAAATGGTTACGAAATGTAAGGAAAAATCTACCAAATTCCGAATTCTTCTGGCAACAGTACAAATTTACACCATCGGAGCCATCTTGCAGAGGACAAAAGTGGCTGGTTGCCTCCATCCAGTCTGTTAAACGGTATTCCGTATTGTTCCTCAATATTTTCTTGCATGTTAGTCCCCGTCTTACACAAGAGTCGGATCCAACACACTGCGGTAAATAGTCTGTGTTAGTTGTCTCAGCTTGAAGAAGAGTTAAATAGTTAAATGATGACAGGAGTATAAGAAAAAGAAAAATCATTTTTAGATAATTTAATAAATGCCCCCTTTAAAGGAGAGCTGCTAATATTTATGACTGATGATTATACTGCCCTCAAACAAGAATTAACGTGCTCAAAACTTGTAATTTTAATTTTATTTGAAATAATTTGAAACTGAGCTTCTGCAAATTGAGAAGGGTCTGGTGAGTACGCAACTCTCAACCTAACACATCCCAATGCTTAAAAACTTGCGTGTGGCTTCATTCGCTTTATTTGATGATCTAAAAATTTTAAAATGTTTGTGTGGCCAGATTATAAATAATCATTTTATTATTATGTATGTAGGTATAATTTATTATCATTTTTTTGTAACTTTTGATTCCCTCGATGTTCTCGAGTTTCAACAAAGACTGAGGCTATGATAACAATGGGAGCAATCGTTGCAAAAAATCGCGTAACAAGACATCAGAAGATATTTTTGGAGTTGATCCAGCAGCAGCAAGGTATCTGAATAATTGTAATTATTCAAGCAGCCATTTTCCTCGCTGCACTAGTAAAGAAAGACGTAATAATAAAGCACGACAGCAGAGTAATATCAGTCCCAGTTTTAATTTTTGATGATTTCCTAGTTGAAGTAGTTTAACAAAGCTTTGCATACTTCTTGGCATTCCCATTGTTGAATGGATACAAAGACTTTGAGTAGGCATGTTGCAAAATTGTTGCAATCCCAATAATAATTCAAGGCAAGCACAAACGTAAATGGTAGAAGAATGGAGTAGCGGGGTTCACAACAATATGGTGTTGGTTTGCGGAAACCAACTTATTTTATGGTCTTATCAGAACAGGCATCTACGGACTAGTTTTTTGTAGAAATATGAATATTATTTACAAGTATGAAATTCGGTTAGGGAGGACTGTATTCCAGTTACAAACCCTACCGCTGTGTTTCTAGTTACTAGAATAAATATGTGTTACAGTTACAACAAAAATGAATAGATAGAAATATGGCTGCTCCTTTTGCTAATACATTGATTGAAAAATTAAATTGTTAAATTACAAAATTCTAAACGTTTTTTGGGATTGTATGTATGTCACATGAGCATATGAATGAATCATAATTTATTTTGATGTCTGTTTTTAAAACATTTCAAATTGGCTCAAGTGCAACTTTTCGCCTAACACTCGGCGGCATTCTCTGGATAGCTGTAATTAAAAGAGGAAATATTGTTGATAGGATCAGAATAAAAGTTTAAAATAACAAAATGCTATTGTATACCTATATAATTTTTAAATAGTTTGCACATACCGTTATAATATCAGATTTGATTGAAACGCTTGTCAAATTCTGCATATGCGAAAATGCAAGATATCCCGTGACAGCAGTGATAAGAGATGACGCATATCCGTCAATCCTTAAAGTTTCCAGCTCTGTTAAAAATTCAAAGGGGATTAAATAATTAATTTTGAAGACGTGGAAATTGATAAGTGCACTTTTTGTGCTAGGAATATATTTACCATTTAAATTCCATACTCCAGCTTCAGTTCTAATTATGTCCAATGCATTCATCATGTCCACTTGGGAAAATAAATTTTTCTCTTGAATCCTCCTACAAACCTGGTCCGGGATGCCGGTCATCAATGAATCGATATTCAAATTTGTGGGATTCAGCTCCAAATACATAACTTTTATGCTTGTCAACTCCCTCCACACAGCTTGGATTACTAGATCCGAAGCGTTTGCCAATTCTAATCTTTTTAAGTTTGGAAAGATTTTCGCCGCTGCTGGCACCAGTTGAGGGTCGGTAAGCCCATGAGAGATCCTCAACGTATGTAAAGTTTTGCATGAGGGTGAGCACACGAAAACATCCTGAAAATAGTGAGGTCCTGTGGGCTTTCCTGTCTCGTGTTCAAAACTCAGTTCCGTTAAACAAGGAAGCTGTTCCGAGTAAATCAAAGGATTGAGCATGATCTGTCGATGATCGGGGAACAGCGGGTCGACAAATTTCAGATGTCTCAGTTCTCTCATAACAGGTAATTTTATTATCATTGGGAGGGAATTAGACGTTGTCCGTTTTTGATAGTCACCGATAATCAAGGTTCGGAGTGTCGTTCGCTGCTTGAAGAGAACAGCCTCAAACATCTCGGAACTCACATCCACAGTACAGTAACTCAACTGTAAAGTTTTCAGCTTACAGTCTAACGGCAGCAACAGCCTCAGGTGCTCCTCCGTCACAAACGCATCCAGAAAAAGTTCCGTAAGTTGGTTTGTGATGTTTCTGCACTCTTTATCGTTCAATGCATGAACTACCCTTGTTACCACCTCCTTTGTATGGGTTTCAATTCCCAGCGATCTTAAATTTGGCCCCACCTTCAGTAGCTCTTTAACAACTGAAATACTGTAGCCTCCAATGTCCAACGATACGTCAATTTGCCTAAGCTTTAGAGTCGTTAGCTGGTCATAGATAAACAGGTTTGGTCGGATGTCCTCGTAAATCGTCTGTCTCTCGGTTATCTTTGTGGGAACGCTGAGTTCCAGTATCTGAACGTTCTTTAGATAAGGTAGAAAGATATTGCGGACCTCTTCCGTGTATAATATTGATGAGTTTTCTTGCTCGCAATACAGGCTGAAATTATGGATTTCGGGCCCATACCGCTTGAAAAATTGTTCCAGGACATCCCTGTATGATTTAACGAGGAATCCAATCTCAAACCTAACTTTTCGAAAGAGAAAATTTCCGGAGAAAGATAGAGGCTCTGAGGACAATGAATCTAACGACAAGTCAAACATTGTAGGCAATTTATCGACATTGTCTCGGTTGATTGTGAGGAGCCGTCTTTGTTTCAAAAGATAGGTTGCTTCCTTGTACCAGAGATGGCTAACCAGTCGGCATTTGAGTAATGTGCTTATTGGCAGATATTCCAGGACGTTGGCGACAACCTGTTCCAAACAAAATTAGGTAGCAACTATTATTATAAATGCGATTTTATCTTTGCTCGATTGGTCTTCTTTAACTTACAACGTCTATTAAAAGGGGATTTTGAGCACCGGTGTCATTCCAAGTTGATTCCGAATCCCACATATCCATCAATTCCTGGGCATCAACTTCCTCTGAATCGGACAGGTCGAGAGACTTTCGCTCTGCTTTGTCGTGTTTGTTTATGCGTTTTTTACAATTTCGACAGATTAGCCAATCCACTTGCTCTGAAGTACTTTTCTCGTCTTTGGTTTCCTTTCCAACTTCATCCATTTGCTTGACTTGTGCCATGAAATTTTCGAGGAGTTCCATCTTTTTCATTAAAATATCAATTTGCAACTGGAGGACCTTGTTATGTTTAGCACTTTCTCCAACTCGAAGTTCAAGGATTGCATTTTCCTGCCGGAGAAGCTTGATGGTCTGAAAAACATTAATGAGAAAATTATAGATATTTAATCATGGAGATCACATGCCGTCTACCGTGTATAAATCGCAAAAGTTTTGTCACTGAAATTTACCTTAACTAATTGGTTCACAATTTGTGTCTTGGTCAGTTCAAGACTGTCAGTTGGAGCTTCTGTTGTCCCAGGCACATCTCCAATATTATCGGAATCATTTGTGGCTAGCTCATTTCCATCATCATCTGCGTCAGTTTGAGCGTGAGGTGGGTCCTCAGATACAGGAATTGATGATTGGACATGATCCGCATTTATATTACTTTCTTCCTCCTGCGGAGTAATAGCACTGTCACTTTCATCTGCCATTGTAATATTTACGTGTCCAAATCCAGAGTTAACTGTAAAATATTATGAATGCAAAATCAATCCAGTCACTACTCGTATGAAAGTTTTTCTGTCTAAATGACAATTGATTCAGATGATTATAATAGTCTCATCCAGAAGGAAAAACTAGACGTATTATGGAGTAATGGGATTATTGCGGTTCAATATTTACCTACCTCTACCTACAGTTGTGCAACTTTGACTGTAATACATGTTCGAAAATCTTAGCATCAATGTGTCTATCGGCATAAGGAAAATTACACTCTGCTCATATGACATCTTTGCACTAGTTCATTAGTTCGTTTCTGTACATTCTGTTATCGGTATCTGTATGCGTGTGTTTCAAAAACGGAAGTAAAAATAGCCAACGAGTGGGACGGCTGCTGTGACTCCAAGTTTCTACCCATCCCAATCCTACTGCATGCAGAAACATTATGCAACAGATCTGGTTCAAAGCGATAAACATTTTGAATGCATACATGCACACACCATCTATTTTAAAATCTTCTCTTTTCGTGTATCTTTCTCGCAACAGCTTTTCAGACGCTCGGTATCAATTTATTAACGTTTGTAGAAAATGCGTGCGTTGCAGTTTTTTACACCGCAATAATAGGATTTCAATTATAATATTAACATTTTTTAAATAATAATGTTTCATTACTACCGGTATCTAAAAGAAAAAAAATATTAACTCTTTAATTACTTTAATCAATTACATTTAAAATCTTTTGAATCTTGAAGTATATTCATGTAATTTTAATTTGTGGATGTATGCATGGATGTACAGATTCCAACCAACAGGTTGTGGGCGGAAAATTAGACCATATACATATAAGTAGGTGCACAGTAACCCACTCATAAAAGAACTGGCATATATTAAACCAGGCAGGCGAGGCTCGCTCAAGTGATATGTCACTCTTCCTATCACAAAGGAGGTAAAACCATAAAGCTGCTGGAAGGGAAACAAGCTCTTCTCCCACCAGCCCACTTCGATAATTTTCCTTCCATATGGGGAAAATTGCATAATAATCTGGTTCCAACTGGCTGGCAAACTCGGTTAAATCCAGAGCACTCCCAGATTCCCACTTTCTTAGCCGGAATCCTGTCAGCCACTTGAGCTTTATGTAGTAGGACTACTACTTGTTACTTATTTCGCTGTTGCTGATTGTGAGACAAAGTAAAATGTACCTAGTACCTATGTGTATGCATGATGATATGTACATATCCTCCTCTGGCTGGGCTTTTATGATGATGACATTATGACCATGCGTAATACTCTGGACGCGACCAGCTGCAGAGAAATTCCTGAAAACGGTTTTTCGATCATCCTCCCTCCTCCTATCATCCTTCATCCCACTCAAATACCGTTTTCGACTCACGCAAATCCCAAGTCAAGTCAGACGAGTATGAACCAGCCAGCCCAAAAGTAACGACGGAAAGTAAAACAGTTCATCCATAATCCAATCCAGCGGTAAAAGCCCTTCAACACGATCCACATTTTTATTACAAAAATATTAAGTTACAAAACAAAGTTTCTTTCTTAGCTTGGGGAATTTTAATAGTTCAAAGCGTATTTCTCCGTTTTTTTTGTGACATAACACGTTCAACTAAAACAAAAAAAAATCGTTTCATAAAACAGATCCCTTAAGATCATAAACTCCTTTCCAGAGAAAGTACTTAAAGTGAACGTGACATATTATCCCAAGCATGGGCTTCTTTCACCTGTAATTATACATTCATTCATACAAAGTTTACACAAACACAGGAAGGGGCGAACAAACAAAGCGAACAAAGTTTTTTTCCCTCCCAGCAAAATAAAACAAACATGTAAACATATTTTGCAACCGGGACGATCGGATCCGTTGTCGTCAATTTTCATGAATTTGTGAGCATGAGGAGAAAATCATATCTGCTCTAGGGAAAGCTCCATATAAGATCATATACTTAGCAAATCGATCTGTTTTCCACTTGGGCTGGGTCGTCTTGCTACATTGGTGCAACCGGTTTGCTTAAAAAAAGAATGTACTCTTTCACCAGAACCTTTACAACAGTTTCTGCTGCAGCACCCGCTTCTGCTTCCAATGAGAGACAGATATGTGCTGGAACCATATCTGACACTTCTTATGATGATGATGGTGATGATCAGCAGGATGGTGTTGTGGAGCTTATAGTACCAG
>JAQGAI010001649.1:0-14151 GCA_034696905.1 Lepidocyrtus violaceus
TGTTTACAAGGGAGGTAAGGAAGGGTCCTTGCCCCTCTCATTTCATTTTGATTTACCTTTCTTCCAAATGAGAAATCAAAACTGCAGCAGCAGCAAATCAAACTTATTCTCTTCCTCTCACCCTATCCATATCAAAAGGCCCAACCAGGCTGCATATTATTTGCGCAGCGTTGATCTGATGATGATGACGATGATGATGATGGTATAAATGTGACATGGATTATGATTCGATCCATTATTATTATTAAACACCTTTCATCGTCAGGTGCATTGCTGCACTTTTAATAAATGAAATGAAATGGGAAACCTTTTGGTCAGCTGGCTGGATCATAGTACATAATTCGGATTCAGGCTCGGCATATGTTTTACAAATAGACAAAAAAAAGTGCAGAAGGCATCCGTTTTTTTTGTTTCTTTTGTTCTTCAATTAAAAAAAGGGTCCCTTTTTCCTTCCGTGGCCATATGCGTTTGGTTTTTGTGCGTAGAGCAGCAGCAGCAGCTTTTCATTTGATTGAGGTAGCGCGTGCCCTTACAAAATGCGGGCTCCTCTTGACTGTTTTGTGTGTGTGTGTAAGGCTATGTATGTTTGATACAATTTGGGAATGGAATGATCATTGCCATCATCAGATCACCGGCAGATAAATAGATAGGAACATGGACAGGGAAATCCGCTCGGCAGATGTGGTCAAAAAAATTATTATAACAAAAGACAAGGGAGAACTAACGTCAACCGTTAAAAAGGAAACGAAATGTTTTTTTTTCGGATCAGATCGACATCAACCTGGCTTGGTTTCGGCTTGGCAGATGTATTAAATGCTAAATAGCAAAATTGTGTGAAATGTCTCATTTGAAAAAATAAAAATGAATAGGAAAAGCTGGAGAGAGAGAAAGATAAAGTGATCATGATCATAATGGCGTGTGCCGGGCTTTGCCATCTGCACTGCACTTTTTTGAGAGAAAAATGGACTGTTTGCAGATGGGAAAAAATTATTTTTTTTTATGAAAATTGCTCAAACAAATTAGCACTGAAGTGATCTTCTGATCTTGAGGAAAAAATTATTTATTAAATGTGGATGGATAAAAAAAAACTTCGGATTTACTTAAGATGTAATTTTTTTTTCGCGGTGAAAGTTGACATTTTTTGGGGGAGCTCACATCACATGTGCGGTTCATTAGTTTGGGTGGCGGCAGCAGCAGCGGTTTGGGTGTCACTTCAATTTCGTTGACATTTGACATGCCTCATGCGCTGAACTGATCCAATCCATCTTTTCCTAACTTCAAAGCAAAAAGTTCTGATTTTCTTCTTCAGAAGCTTCTCAATTAATCTTCTTATTTTTTTTCGGTGATGGAGGAAGATGTGCAGAGCACATGGATCGGATCGGATCCAAGCTAGCTGCCTGCTCTCTCCTCTAATTAATTTCTTGCGGAGGAGACCTCGCCATCATCCCATCCCATTCGATCAACATCATCATCATCAGCTCATCCTAGAAAGAAAAAAGTTTACCTTCTGTTCATTTAACCAGCTTGGTAAAGGATTGCCCTACAGACATATTTAGCTGGGCTGGAAGATCATCATCGGAGGAGCCTCAGCGAGCACATGCCATCCCATCCCGAAGCACATTTTGCATTTTACATTTGCACACATGGCTTTAATTTTTTCTTTTAGGTTGGGCTCTGTTGTCGGCACTCCGTCCATGCTCCTGTTCCTATTGCAGAGGATTTTTTTGTTGGAAACTCATCATCAAACAAATGTGTGTACAAAAAGGATCAGGATGATGATGATATGATCATATGTTGTGTAAATATGTGAGCCAACTTATTATTGTTGACTGCTCTCCGCTTTCTGATCATTTTTCACGGAACATGATTTACTTCACTTACTTGAGGGAAAGAATCATTAGCCTATAACCATGCCATGTCATAAATTTGTTTATTGGAAAAATGTGGACAAAGTCATAATATGACATGATGGTCATCTTGTCATGCTTGCTGAGTTTTACCCCCTTCCTTCTTGTTTATAACACAACAGGGGTCGGAGTGAGTGGCAAAGGAATCCATCCAGTTATTATTGACCATCGTGTCAACATGCAGTGGAGTGGAGTAATAAATGGTGTCAGATTTAATTTTTTTTTTGGAAGGAGTGGTCACATGATTTATACATAACTTGAGACAGAAAAGTGAAAGGGTAAGAAGAAAAATGGATGGGTTTTAGTCAGCAAGGATGACCCATCTGGACATTGGACCTCAGTCATCAGAAAAAACAAATCACAACACAACACAACTGATAAGCTAAAAGGTAGAGTGGATAAGGCAAAGAAACAAATATCTTGGAAGATGTTCTTCCTTGGAGTTGGAGTAAAAGTGAATGACTCTGGTTGGGAGGGATTGTCAACATAACACATGAGCTGGTGGAGGACAACATCGCTTCCCTTCTTCATGAAACTGTTTGCATATGACTTGCTTTGCAGAGAGATGGATGATAATGGCTTGGGAGAGACATGGAACAAGGCTGATGATGACTTGGTAAAGGCTATTTTTGGAATTCCAAATTTTTCCAGCTTAACCCTTCTTGTGTCTTCTCCAAATGGAGCGGGAAGAGGACAGGGCAGACGACATTGTTTTCCACGCTGGGTTCCTCCACCTCCATTTCTGGCTTACTCCAAAACAATATTTCATTTCCCTCCTGACATTTTTTTTTTTGCTTTTGCCAAACAGAAAAGAAAATTATGAAGATGTCAAAGGCTTCTTCCCTCCAAAGCGTGTGTGCTGCTCTTCATTACAATCCAAGCGTGCAAAATTCGTCTCTTCAAACCGGATGTGCCATAGGCAAATAAATATAAATAGAATTTTTAGTCAAAACTGTTGGCCAAGAGGAAGGAGATGATTATTCAAATCTGTGAATGGTGACATGGCCATATGCAAATATTTTTATTTGAATTTGAAGTTTTTATGATTGATCTGCAATGTATCATGTTGTGATAGATTTTTTTTCTTTCAAATTTATTTATGATTCCTCTCCCTTTCTGTGAAATAGACCATGTGTTCGGTCGGGTGGCTTGGTTTATGCCATGGCCTGACCGACCAACCTGCCAAAGAATTTTGTGTTATGACAAGTCTCTTGGCATGGTATATTATGCATTTTTGTGCTAGGTACAATTTTTTTTAAAGGAAAATAAAAAAAATTAGCCTGAATTTTTTATGATGGAAAACAGAATTAATCTGGATTTTTTTTCCATCGGGATGACTCGATGCGGTTGGAAATTGTCAACCCAAAAGTGACCCAGCCCTGTTGTGACAGTCACATGGAAGGCTTTACATTTTTTTTACATAATCCCCCGTCAATTTTTACATTAAGCATCAGCTTGCTTGACATAAGAGCATGATGACTTGTGAAATGAGCACAGATATGCATCGGATGGATCATCTTTCTACTTTTTTCAGAGATTTTTTTTTTTGAAATTTTCATGACAACTAAACGGAACGCAGCCATCTCGGTATTAAACTAATCAGATCGCCCCAGCTGATTATCTAATTTGGGAAGTTGCTTCACTTTTCCAGCTAAAGTTGTTGGTTTTGGACATCAGCTGCTGGAGAGAACTGCGAATTGTGTGTTTTTTTCATTAGCCCCTCCTCCAACTAATTATAAATTGCTCTGATGATACAAATCCTCCCGTTATCGTATTTAGTTTTAACCGCGTTTGTTTTAAATGGCTCCGGTGAGAAAGGCGTTTGGATCAGCCAGTCCGGGCCGCTTCCTGTTCCTCCTGTTGATTGCCGCCTTGAGCTACAAGCTTATCATCGACTTGGAGAACCTTCACCCTCCTCCTCCCATCACCACCGATAATATTGAAAATGTTCCCTGCGAGGAGGGCCCCGATAAGAAGCAGTGCCCTGCCTGCGCCATCCCCCAGCTGGATCCTTTTGACACCCGGATCCAACATCTGCTTCAGAAGCCGCCCGACTGGGACTGCGAATCAAGGTACAGCCTCCTCTTCAACTCCACCTGGGACTCCAGAGTCATTCCGGACGAAGGGCTTATCCGGAAGGAGGGATATGCCTCCTGCTGCTATCGAACATTGAAGGGGCTCATTACCAACGATAACATCAAGTGCCTATTTTTTTCCAATATATTTTTTTCTCCAGAAATCATTTCAATTTGGCCAGTTTATAATTTGCATATTTTATTTTCCAGAGTTTCCCCCAAATGCTACCCCCTCTCGATTACGAAGGCGACCCGGATCCCGGATCAGCAAGAGTTCATCGGGATTTATTGCAAGAAGGGTTCGGAGGGAAGCAGCGTCCCGGTGGACGTCCACGCATTTGTACGGAAGCCAGGGAGAAAGGGGAAAATTGGGAGCGGGAGTGAGGAGGGGGAGGGGAAATGGAATGTGGTCGTGTTCGGGATGGATGCCATGTCGAGGATGAACTTCCACAGGAATCTCCCCCGCTCCATTGCCTTCCTCAAGGGGGAGATGGGCGGGGTGGAGATGACCGGATATAACAAGCTCGATCGTAAGTGACAAAGTTAGTAAGTTAGTCGTAAGTAATAAAGTTAGTTATCATATTTGTACTTTTTTTACTATTTGTTTTTTATATTTAGAAGGGACTGTAAAAATCCTCCTCCCATTCCTCACCTCAAAAAAGGTTTCCCAGCTGATGGGGTGCGGGAGGGAGTGTCCGTACATCTGGAGGAAGTACTCGGCCCAGGGCTACTCCACCGCCTACGTTGAGGACTCTTTTGAGAGCTCGTTGACAGGGTCGTTAGTGCCGGCGTTCAACTCCCATCCTCCAGACCATTACCTCCGTCCCGCGGTCACGTGGGCCAGCACGCACATCAACCATAGCCAGGTCTACGACCGGAACTATGCCTGCCTCGGACCCCGGCTCACCTTCCAGCTGGCCCTGGACCATATGACCAAGTTTGTGGAGAGGATGAGCCAGAGCCACAGAAACTTTTTCCACTTCACGTGGACCGGGACGCTGACCCACAACCACCAAGCTGGGGCCCTCCTGGTGGATCCCCATCTGCTCAAAAGCCTCCAGTGGCTGAAGGGCTCGGGCTATCTGAACAAGACCATTTTTGTATTGATGGGGGATCATGGGAATCGGCTGGAGCCTTTTCACGCCAGCATCCAGGGCCAGCTGGAGGACAGGCTCCCCGGGATGCTCCTCGTGTTTCCGGACGCCTTCAAGAGGAGCTACGCTCGGGCTTATCGGAATCTGGTGGGGAATCGGGATAAGCTTATGACCGTGCTGGATCTGCGGGAGACCCTGCTGGACTTGCTTGAGCTGGAGAGCATCCGGGAGCCCGCCTTGGAGAGCAGAGAACAACGGATGACCTCTTTGACCCTCCCACGGCCACGAGGACGGAGTCTGTTCCTCCCCATTCCAGGAAACCGGAGCTGCGCCATGGCCGGGATTGAAAGGAACTACTGCTCCTGCAACTACATGAAGCCGGTCCCCCTCCCCCTGGATAGCCCATTCCTCGCTCAGATGGCGAACATGGCCATCTCCCAGATCAACTCCGAGCTCCAGGGCCACCCTCAACTACCATGCGCCCAGCTCCGGCTTCAGAACGTGACCTCCGCTCAGGAGAGCGGCCATGTGGAGCAAGAGGATTGGAAGGGATACACCATCATGTTCGAGACCCAGCCTGGAGGGGGCCAGTTCCAGGTCTGGATTGACTGGAATGCCAGCAACAACCGGAGCTCCATCCAGGATAACATTGAGCGGATCAACCAGTACGGGCCGACGAGCGGATGTGCCAAAGATAAGAAGGAGATCAGGCCCTACTGCTACTGCTTGGATAAGACAAGTGCTCTAAACGCCACTCTTCATTAAAGTTCTTCAAAATGTTGTTATCTCATGTCATGTGATAAGCGTATTATTGTTGTAAAAACTTAGCTCAATATTATTATGGCTCAATAAAATTACTCGGATCAATGTCCATTATATTAGCAATTTTTAACAGTGAGATCATTTAGTTTAGAGGTAACAAAGGAAAAAAATTCTGCGTTATGCCATGGGCATCAACTGAAATGGGTCTTAACAAAATTTTGACATTTTTTTTTACATTGAGCATGAGCTTGTTTGACATGACATAAGAGGATGATGACGACTAGTGAAATGAGCACAGATGCACTTTTTTTTAATTCAAAGTTTCTTTTTTAAAGAATAAATTATTCGAAAGTATAGCTCATCATTATCATCATCATCATCCCAAGATCAAATCCAAATCTCGATATTTCCCAGAAGCTGTCCGTCCAACCGGCACCCCGTGCTTGTTGGTGGCCCTGAGCCGAGCAAAGGAGAAATATTAAGAAAGAAGAGATCTAAGCTCATAATTTGGCAATGAGAAGGAAATGACAAGAAACAGTTTTCTGTCATCACATAACATCACATGAGCAGTATGACATAATATTGCAAATGCAAATTAGGAGGAGCTTGTATAAGCTTGCATTGAACCTTGAACGCTGTACCCGGTTCCTCCGTAAGTGCAAGTGTTCATTTGCATAACTAAATTCAATTGCATCTTTTGCAATTTTAAAAATCCAAATCATCATCATCAGCTCATCATCATAAAAAAAATAATTCTCCAAACAAAAACAACTGATTTTTTTTACGTAGCAGAAATCTTTCTTGCAAGGAGGAATCATTATGATGATGATGATGATGATGATGACATAAGTTTGTCAACACAACTCATGTAACACTTTGATTCTCGGGAAGAAGAGGAACGAATCAAGATTAAACTCAAACCACTTGAATTCGAATGGAATATTTCTGAATTTTGGGAAGGAAAAAAAGTTGTGAAATTCAAAATTCATTTTTGTTTTAGATATTTCGAAAGGGAAAAAAGTACACGTCAAATCAAATCCAAAACCAAGCCATACATAAGTAAAAATCAGCCGGTTTAACTTTCGGCTAAAAAGCCAGCAGCTGTTTTCTCCACGCACTCCAAAACGGAACAACAACACAAGCCATTTGACAACAATAATGTCCCCGGCTCCCAAAAATACTCTCCTTAATTGTTTCTCCGTCCACCTTTCTCTTGTCTCTGTCCATTTCTATTCCATATTTTCCCTTATCGTCAGTTTTACTCAACACCGGCGGCTGTCGATCCTAAATTTCTCATTTCGGCTTATTTCTTGCTTTATAACACTTTAATCTGCTTTCCTGCATGTTTATGGGAATGTCGTCCACCTTTTCACCGGCTCCTTCATATCTCATCTTATTACAGAACACATTAGTTAGTTTCCTTACCCGGGTTTAAAAACAAATGATAATAATGATGACATCCAAAATATTTATTTCCCGGGGCATTCTGAGAAAAGTGATGATAGTGATGACTATGTTCCCTGGATTAAAAAAAAACTTGTAAACATGAATATAAAATTTAAAGGGAATAAAAAATGGGAGAGGAAAGAAAATCGGTTTGGTTTTTGGTGGGGAAAACATTTGTAACCGTTAAATATCATTCATTCTGCTGGGCATTAATAAACTAGTGCCATGTGTTCAAGGCATATTTTGCAGCTTGCGGGAACTAAAGTAAGTAAAGTAAAGTAAAACTACTTTCCCCCTCACAAACAGTCAGAGAGAGAGAGGAATATATGTGGAGTCTGATCAGTTTTTATGATCGACAGATGTAAATGGGGAAAAAATTCCGGCAGGAGCAAAAATAGGAAAGGAGACCGGATCATTTGTCTCCCCTAAATTATTTCGGGGGAAAAAGGTGACTCATATGGCCTGGGTTGCATTTAAGAAAGAAACAATTTTAAATATACACTTATTTTTTTTTAGAATATTTGTCACAACTTTTGCTGTTGCCATTTGGAATTGGTATCAAATGTGAGGGGGAAATTTAAAGTTGAGAGATTTGTTAATGATGATTGGTTTCGGGAAGGAAGCCAAAAAAAACATAAATATAATAAACTTTAATGTAATGTTAGTTATGTAATATGGATTGGGCTTTTAGCATGAAGACGTAAAGTTTTGAGAGAAAGTAATAATGTGTAATGATGGGAGGATTTCAAAACAAAGCGGGTTTTGATTTAGAGGAAACAATTAAGACTCAAGTTGGAACTGGGGAGTTTAAATATTTTGTTAAAATGACTATGGGTTTAACGACGATTAGCGAAGATAAAGTTTAAATTAGTCAACTTTAGGATGTAGATGAAAGAATCTCCATCAACAGAATCATTATATAAAAAGACGATGATGACACGTGTGGGGTGATGTGAGGGGGATGATCAGTTTTAATAATGAAATGGGGATTTAATGATGATCCCCCCCCGATGCTGCATCGCTCATATTTTCCTTTTAGCCTCGCCATGCTCAGCAATTGGAGAAATAATGAAGCATTTGATCCTCATTATTTTTCCAGTTGGACACTAATCCGCAATTTTTGGAATGAATATATGCAACGAGCTGGGAGCGTGTGTCAAGTGTCCACACAGAAAAAAAAACAAGTGAAGTAATAAGAAGAATACGAATCGAATTGAATGCACAGTTTGAGAAAAGTTTTGTTTGAATAGAAATCGTCATTAAAAGTGGGTAGCTTGATTGAACTTGCTTAAGTGTGCCCTCCCCTCCTCCTCCGACTTTGACATGGATTGAGTCAGTGAGATCAATGAAGGGAGACACACTCCGCAAGAATAATGTTGAACTACTTGCGCGCGCTTGCTTGGCCCATGCGAATTCTGTTGGGGAGCTGTTCCCACGCACGTGCACAACAAGATTCACAAAATAATAATATGGAAAAGTTATTAAATTTTTGGGGGGAAGTGTGTGTGCGGTCAAAAAGCTTTATTATTATTTTTTTTGAGATCTGAGCTTCTGGGCGAAGTAAAATAGGTTGGTGGATGTCTTTCATTTTTCGCGGGGCAATCTGACACTCAACTTCATCAAAAGGTTATGAAAAAATCAAGTTGTTTATGAAATATAAACAAATCGGGGAAGAAGAAACGAATGAGCTGTGAGAAGCAATCCGAATCCACCTGATAAATATTTTATTCGTAATAATATGACATGACTGGGTAGATATGTACCTAGCTATTTTTGACTACTACGTCAACTTTTCGTATGCCATGCCATGCCGGGGCCTTTTTCTTGTGAGAAAGGAAGAAGACGATGATGACGATGAGCTAGCTCATAAAGAAGCAATAACCCAGTCTGGATTTTCTCGTGGGAAACCACCTGCTACTTCACTGGCGATGAGAGTGAGAAGAAGAAAAAAATCCGCTACTGCTGTTTCTGCTGTACTTGCCTTTGTCCTCCTTCTTCCTTCCTATTAAAGAAGGAAAAAGCAAACTGGAATTCCTGAAACATTGCATAATACCTAAGCCATATCATATCACATCACATCACTGATTATAAAAATATGCTTCGAGTAAAAAGTATGAGCCATGTCTTATTATTACAAATATGATTAGTTAAGTTAGTTTTTTTTTATGTGGGGACAAGTGTCGAAAATTGGTAAAACTTTTTTTATATTCTCCCGTTACACATAAGTAGGTACATATTACATCATGCAAAGCAAGGAAAAGGACGGACGTGAGAAGAAATGAGATTGAAAATAAAAATAGACTGTTTACGTGACAAATATAGTGACTTACAAGTTACAACTTTAGGGAACAAGCGTAAACTGCAATGTGAGAATGCAGCTGGCCTGACTGAGGAGCGAGGAAACTGATTTAGATTATGACGATTAGGCATTCAGAAAATTGTATATGAAAGTAACATGACTTGGGTTTAGGTAGGGGAAACACAATGTTAAAAAGCGCTGGAAAACAGATAGGGATACAGGATGGGATGGGGAAGAGGAATATCTGTTCATATTTGAGAGGGAGCACAGCAGCGGAGCCAGTCCAGTCCAGAGCCAGCTCTCAAACCGAAAGGTTCTCCTCAGTCAGCCGAAAGGAAGAAAAATAAAAACTGTTTCAAGTTGTGTTGTGTTGTATCTGCTCACTTTTTGGTAGCGAGAAAAACGAGAAGCTGCTTGAGAACTTTGTTCATTTTTCAACCGTAGTGGAAGAAGTTTATCTGGATTTGCCTGTGCTGAGTATTGTTTTGTTCGTATGCACATGTGCAAGGAAAGGATGAAATTGTGACAAAAATTAATTGAATTTTAGTGAATTCTGTTGCGATTCAAATTGGACCAAACTTTTGGGTTATTTGACGATTGAAGAAGAAGAAAAAGTTGAATTTTTTTTTTATGAAAGTGGAAGACTTTGGAATTTTGTTTGAAAATGAAGACCAATGTGGAGTCCATCATCGGGAGAATGGGAAAGGAGAGGGTTGGAGTGAATAAGGTGGTGGGGAACAGGAGGATTCAGAAGGAAAGGAAGCAGCAGTCCAAAAGGCAAATGGAGGGGCGAAGGGAGGAGCTGGAGGACAGCAAGGAGATCAAGGCTTATCTCAACAAGCTTCAGGATATCGTCCCCCTCATGCCGAAGAACAAGAGGTAAAAATTAAATTGGATTTTTTTTAAATAATATAGTTCGCAATCTTTAACTATTTATTCTTTCTATACTTAGCAAAGCACAAAATTTATGACCTATTGTGATAATCAATTTGAAATAATTAAATAAAAATGTTTGAACGTCGTTTTTAGCAATTTGTTTTTGGAAGCCTAAAATTAATCAATTCGTTTTTTGTTTTGTTTTTTTCTTTCCAGATTGTCCAAACTGGAAGTGATCTCCAACGTGATCGAGTACATTCGGGATCTCCGACAGACCCTCGGTCTGCCCCCTTCCTGTGCCAAGGATAATAGCAGTGATGACTTCAACTTCATGGACTCCTCCGATTCCTCAGTGTTCTCAGCTTTAGCCCAGGCCAAGGTGTCGATGGTCGCCGCCAAAAAATCATCCAATGCTGCTGTTGCGGCGACCTTCACTGTGGCCTCCATGGAATCTCCGGTAGCTTATTGTCATCCCCATCCGCAGATGATGAGGCAGCCACTGGCTGCCATCGCCAATCCCACTCAGGGGTCATCGTAGCGGGGATGAATCCAGAAGATTGCTGTAAATAAGGTCGTATATATTTTTAGAAGAAAAATAAAGCGGAAGTGTCGGGACTGGAGCGCAAAGGTAAATTTTAAATTAAAATAAATTGATGATCATTAACTTATTTAAAAAAAAATGTAGTTTTAGGATTCTAATTTGATTTTTTAAATTCTTTTTTGTTCATTTAGAATGAAAGCTGCGGAGAGAGAAATGAATAGAACTTCATCCATCCGAACTGGGATTGAAAACCGCTGGATCGAACTTACGCATCAATCAGGAAAACAAGGAACATCCAACAAGTTTAGGAACTTCCTGTTTCATCGGAAGAATTTTTTTTATTGTTTGGAATAGTTTATTTTTTAGCAACTTTTACAATTATGTAATGTTGATGGACGGCAAAGCAAAATCCGGTCCAGTTATTTTTCATAAGCTAAACCTTAAGTGGGATCCTTTTACTTGCGATGATAAAAATAATTTTTATTTATGAAATGAGTTAGTTGCCAAATATTCACCGTGTCTGTGAGTCTGAATGTATGTAGGTATGTATATTAGAGTGTTGCTGTATGAGATGAGAATGTACCCTACCCTGTATATTTATACTGATAATAGAAAATAGACGTAACGAATTAATTATATTCAAAAATCAATGTTAAACTTTTATAAACACTAGAAAGGTTAAGCTTAAGTTGTTCCGAATTTTATAATATCTAATTATTATTATTAGTACAAACAAAGCTAATCCAAAGCCGACATTTTCGAGTCCTCGAGAGATAGTCGCTATATTGTTATTAATTAATTAATTTTCTACAGAATTGTAATTTGTTGATCAGTTTGATTTTTTTATAAGAAGAAGAGTTCAATAAATTAGTTAACTCATATAAAACCGTTTGTTTGTATATTTCGGTTAAATTTAGTATTGTTAACCTGGAACACATATTTTTTCAGAATCCAGGTTAAGAAATCAAATTTAAAACAATGCCATTATTACTGCAACAATTTTCTTTTAAACTTTCCCCAAACTTTCATCCGTCCAATCTGATCTCATGATAATCGAATGCTTCTCAAATAAAAGCATTTCCATTGTTTAAATGAGGCAAGCGAGCCCTTAATTTTTTTGTTAAAGAAAATTGCAAAATCCAATCTACATTCTGAACTGCAAAACAAGACCACGCAAATTCTTACTAAAATTGAATTCTTTTGAATTTTAATGAGCCAACTCCACAGAAAAGGGAGAAAGTACCCAGTGAACTCCATGATCTTGATCACCTTACCTTATCTATCTTAAAAGCAAATCAAAATCACAAAAATTATAGCTAATCTTAAGAAGGAAGCCAAGCAAGTCAGGCCAAGCCAGGTCGACATGGTCTTCGTCACAAGTGTTCATTAGCATAAAGATAACCAACATATTTATAAATAGTCTATCTCTTCATGATGGGATGTGTTAGTTCAACGTGACAACTCTCCCTATCAAATTAGCCAAATCCGACTGTTTGAGGTCAAAGAGCTTTCTTATCAATCACAAATCATCTTTCTTATCATCATCCAAATAATATCATGTCATATCTGATTTTTTTAGCTTCTGGAAGTCTGCTGGGAATTTCTTCGAAGATTGATCCGACCCCATCCACCAAAAGCCAACCGAATCGCCAGATGCGTTTTTTTTGTCATGTCATCATCAAATCAACTCCGTCTCAAAATGAAACTGCTCTTCATTGTAATTCTCACAATAAAAAACGGCGCATTGTACATTTTTTGTTGGCAAATTTCATTTTATTTAGACGGAGCTTGCTTTCCAGACGCTCTTTAAAATTCCACCGGAAGCCATTGCCCAATATTTTTTTATATATTGAACACTTGCTGACTTGCTACCGTCATTAATAAAAAAAATATATATTCTAATCCATGCCATTTCACTCGCCAACGCATCTTTAAAAAAAGCATCTACCATCTCACCTGAGCGTTTATTGCACAAAAAAAATCTTTCTTCTTTGCTTTTATCCCATCAAGTTTGATTTGAAAACAGTAAAAATTGGCCAACAATCTCTGTTTGTCAATTTTGTTTTTGGATAAAAATCTGTCAAGGAAAATTACGGCCATGTGCAGTATAATCATTATCAGTATCCAATATTTACGTAAGCCCCGTCAACAGCGTCATCTCTTGATATTTTCATACCATGCCATATAACATAACTGGCCAAAGCCAAGCCACTTCGCCATCGTCATAAACAGAAAAACTGTCAACTTTTTTTGAGCAATTTTTTGAAATTGTGCACGTGTCCCCAGAAGAGAAAGAGCACCAGCTGGAAGATTTCAAAAAAAAAAATATTAATTCATGAGACGAGTTCAAACATCCAGATCAGCTACTAATAAAACATACGTTTTAATTCTGAACATTAAACAGTTTTCAACTTCAACTTTGGCGGATGGAGCAAATATGGAATTTGTCAATCCAGATGATGCGGATGATGATGACCCCATTTAGTTTTGACAGGCGGACTGCCTAAAATATAACCAGATTCAAACAGATTTTATTTCATTACTACGGATTTGTATATTTGTGGGAACGGGGAAAGGAAGTGAAGAAAAATGGACTGTTTTACTACATTAAAAAGTCAAAAACATCGTCATGACTTGGATTTTAGGAAGCTGCACGTGTTGTTCCCATCTTGAGTAAGGTGAGCGTAACAGGCGATTACAAAATTCTGAATTTTAATCAAAATTAGATCATTTTAATCAGCCAATTTTGATCAATTTTTTTTTGGAGTGTGAAGGTATTTGCGGAGGTTTTGCTAATCGTATAATAATTTGGTTCAACGTGACATGACATGGCATGACCTCGCAGCTCCACAGTTCTTGAGAGTTCCGGGAAATGCTTGCGAAATGGTTTTAAAGCGAGAAGCGTGAGGAGTCGGGCACGAGGATGGAAGGAAGGATAAATATTTTGGAGGATGAAATGAAACGAAATCCAGGTCAGGGAACGTTTGGAGGAATCGAGACGGATGCAAATGGAAATGGATTGTACTTTGTTGATTGCAGATTAGATTAGATTTCTTTTCGTGAGGATTGGTGGTCCTGGCACATGTGCTGAGTATCTGGAATGGCTTGTTCTTGTCTTAATCTTTTTCTTAAAAACAAGGAAAAGCAAGAG
>JAQGAI010001650.1:0-14147 GCA_034696905.1 Lepidocyrtus violaceus
AGGAGTTGAACAACATCATATAATCATCATCAAAGTATACATTATGCATAGGAAAGAGATAATACAAAATGCATAATTATATCGTTAAATGAAAGACAATTTATCCCCTTTCCTCCAAATAATATGTCTCTGAGGAGAAGGAGGAGGTGGTGGAGGTAGAGAAAGACAGGGCATGTCAACGGGCATTAGATCACAGCATGGGGTAGTCAATGCAAAACAAAAATGAGCTGATGCTGGCTGAGAATCCCAAGTCGTAAACAGGTTAACTCTGTGGAAGCACTACTAACAAAACTAACTAAACCAATACTTAACTGCGGAAAATAAAATTTAATCGTGAGTATTAAATGGCTTTTTGGCACTTTTCACCTCATGGAAGTTGCAAGAGAGAGGAGGACAGTGAGCAATCTAATGAAGAATGGAATGAAATAGGAAAACAGGGATTTTCTCTCTTTTTACTCCCTTTAATAAAATATTCGATGACTCCCGAAGTAAATTTTAACAATAATGATGATAATGATATAGTACAAGTACCTCGAATTTAATTCATCTGAAAATTTCATGTTATGTTATGAACCATATGAGCACATTCATAAGTGTTGGTAGATAGTAGGATCCACTGCGCATTAAAACTTTCTCTGGGTGGTAGTGCTGCTGACTCCGAACATAAACTGGGATGAATAGTTTGAAAATACAGTAAAAAACGGGAAAGGACCACATAAGTAAAGCCATCGCTTTTAATATACCTTCCTTCCATTTTCCTTATCAAGCATATTTCTCTTTTTTAATCGTTTCTATCAATATTAATGCCCCTGTGTGGTATTTCATTTTCTCTATAGCCAGTGCAAAAACAACTTTGGCACTACTTATTAGCCAGGATGAGCTACACATGTAATAATACATGACATGAATCTGTCCGACCGAACCCGAAAATATGTAGCAGTGGCAATAATAAAGAT
Source organism: Lepidocyrtus violaceus (assembly GCA_034696905.1). NCBI lineage: Eukaryota > Metazoa > Arthropoda > Collembola > Entomobryomorpha > Entomobryidae > Lepidocyrtus > Lepidocyrtus violaceus. Next base: position 957 of record JAQGAI010001650.1, read on the forward strand.
GAGTATTTATTTATGTGTAAGTTTTAATCAACCCCAGGGTGTTATGAAAAGGGGCATCAAACGCTCTTCTTTTTTCCTCCCTTTGTATTTTATAATGTTTCTGTTTTGCAGCAGCAGCGTGGTTAGCCTGCAGCTACTCAATAATGAATTCGAAGCGAAAAGGTTAAAATTTTTAATTCATTCAATTGCCCCCTTTTATTATCGCCACAGTTGCAATTAATTTTACCTAAGCTATCTCTTTCTCGTTCGGTGATGGCAATAATGACTTATCACAAGGGCTATAATTTCATTCCCGGAGTGGGTACTACCACCACCACCACCACAACAGAGCCAGATAACTTCATGAAACGTATATCATATCATAATAATTAATGCATATGTAGTAAATCCCATACCCCAACCAATTCAACAACAACTAACTACCGCAAAACTGCCCACATACCTGAATATATAATGTGGGCAAAACAATGTATTTTCCTGTGCTTCTGTTGTAGTCTCTCTAGTTCTGCTCCCGTTTGTTTGAAATTATTGTCCCTTTTAAATATTTCAGCTAGATTGGGTTTTTCATTTTCATGCCTAAACCATCCTTTCTTGCTCCCTGCCAAGAAGACCTAAAACGTATTATTCTTCTGCAGTGAATTTCTACCTAAATTAATGGAGAATTGTTAGCCTGAAATTTTGCAGTAATATGAAGATTTACTTGGAAGGGAATGTATGAAATGCTTTTCTTTATTGCCCTAACCAAATAACAATCGGAAAGATTTTTGCTCCCGCAACATTTTCTCTGTAATCATTGTTTTAAACTGAAAGTTCTACGAAGCAAATGGGATGTGCTGAATCATCATGATATGTTAATTTTTTACCCTAGCTTTTGACTTCACTGATATGATCGGTCAATTATATGATGAAGTGAATTTGCGCTAATGGTGTACGAAAATGCTATTTTTCTCTAGATTGATTCATGTTTCATACCTTGTGAGGTAGGTATCAATAGTTGTGCTCCTTGAATTCCTTGCATTATCTGACCCGAAGCCAATACGAGTTGGGGTAATGATCCCGGAGATTGTACACTCGCTGCAGCGTGGCTCAATGAGTTTGTTAGTTGAGATGAGTTTGGAATGAATGGGGATGATCCTGACCCAGTTCCTCCAGCGGCTGCCGCACTTTGGCTGAAGTAAGCTGCCAGACTTGGTGGAATCATTCCCCCGCCGCCCCCTCCCAACATGAGATTTTGATTTCCTCCCGAGTTACAATGAGAAAATGCTGACTGATGCGAAAATTCTCTTACAGAGGGGCTGGATGAATGCTGATTTCTTGAGTGATTATTGCTGCTATTGTTATTACTTCCGGTGATATGTGCAGAATGATGATTCTTAGGAGGGACTGCACCACCACCGCTGGAATGAGTTAGATTCAATGGAGTATTCATAGATGTGGTTGATGGGGATGAGGCAGAGCCTCCACCACCAACGGTTCCACTTGCATGGGGCGAACTGCGACTGGGACTTAAAGCTGAAGCATTTCCTCCTGTGCTACCACCACCAACAGAAGAAAGCAAGCCGGGGAGGGACTGCTGAAGGGCTGCTAGACTTCCCAAGGATGCCAGGTTGAACAAAGCGTTCCCAATGCTGCTTTGAATGTTGCTCAGATTGGAAAGGGCAGCCAGATTTTCCGGTTTCACTCCTGTCAACCAAACAAGAATAAAAAGTACATTTAAAAAAAAGTTGAATATAGCTTTTCAACACGTCTTCCCTCTATCATATCATCTTGTATATCTAATTTTTAATGGAGCATTTTTTTATCATTTAAAGGCTTTGAATTGAAAGGGCTGCTATTTTTCTTCCTTCTCGCAAGACTTCATAATCATAATCATCATAAAATATTGCCCTTTTCACAATTGTCCCCTTTATTTCTCCTCCCAAAGCAATATCAATTCATGCAATATCATTGACAAAGCCAATATATAAGTGTATGTTAGCATTTTGTAATGTAAAAGCTTTGTCAATGATGCAATATAATTCCTGCCACTGCACTGCTTCAGGAGCTTCAAGACTGAACTGGACTGGTCACTACAAAACGACCGACCGCTGATGGTACCGTATTCCCTTTCCCACGTCGTTGTTGGTCATTTTCTTTCAAAGGATTTTGTATTATACGGAGGAGCTCATCAACCATTACGTCATTTTTATGGACTTCTTTTTGCATGCTCTAATTCTATCAAGTTTTTTTTTTGTGAGAGGTGGACCGTGGAATTACATCTATTCATTACATTATTCATCCAATAAATATACTTTAGCTTAGGCATAAAATATTTTTTTATTCTTCTATCAATATAAAGCATATTATGATGAGCACAACGGGGATATAATAACCAACCGACAGTTTGACAGCTAATCGAGAGAAAAAATGGATTGAAGAAAGCTTCACTTATGTATACAGATACTACTACTACTACTGCTGCTAACCGGTGATTCCGGTGTATTATAAATAAAATGATAAACGAAAATTATACTGCCATCCTCATAAAATATAAATGGTAGCTATCTCCCATGCTCCCGTCGCGGTTCGATTTGGGTGAATGTATTTACCGTGAATGAATTATAACACGTTATTAACCAAAGGATAATAATAATAAATATGCAAGTATTTACAAAAGTTGATAGAGGAGAGACTTGCTCTAGAAGTCTCATGGTAGTAGTAGTGGCTAGGTAGGTATCTATCTGCTTGATTCTTTTTGATAGTAATTGTATGTTACATCATCTCTCAGCGAGAATAAAAATAAGTAACGACATACCAAGGAACAATTTTGGTATCAACGAGAAGACATCATCAAACAAAAGAGGCTCTGGTTAAAGTAGTTTGCTTGCTGTACATCATACTAGTTTGCTTTTGCTTTGCTTGCTCCCATATTATGCAATTTATATGAGGACTTGCTTCCAAAAAAAAAAATCATGAGCCGAAAAAGTATAAAGTATAACCTGATTCATTGCATTGGAGCCACCAACCACCACGGACCGACCAAGCCAATAAGATAATGCATATCCTCGTAAACAGCATCATTCACTTTTTATTATGATTCATGAGAGATGAGAAGAGGCTTTCTTTTTCTTGGGCGAGGAGAATCAGAATCACATCTGCTGGCCTATGCCTAGGCCAGGCCGAGGTCCTTTTCTTACATGATCATATGAACCGGTGGTAGTACTATTTCATAAATACATATCATTCTTGTCTCCCAAGAGCAGGAGCAAGTGATGGAAGAGGAGAAAAAAACTTATTATTATTAGAAAGCCTTTTGTTTTTATACATTATTATCGGTCCCATTATACCTTATACCAATTTTTTTTTATTATATTGACGGACCTCTGGTGCTCCTGCTCAACTCATTTCTTTTATGAATTATGTATGCAATACAAATTTTTGATGCCCATCCAATACACAATATTTCAAGTTTGATTTTTATGGCCATCAGACTGAATTTTTAATGTGATGATGCTCACTTAAGCCTTTTAACGTTTTAGCAAGTTTTGTTCTCCCTTCTTTTCTCTCTCTCCTGCTTTTCTTTCACTGATCATATTATCCGAACTGTACGAGAGGAGTATCTACATCATCTACTTTGTATGGATAATATTGTGGCAGTTATGATTGGATTTTTCTTTCTTTGTACACACATATTAAACTGCCGCAGATTATGGCTTGAAAGAGTGACTTTTTTTTAAAACAACGAGTGAGTGCAAATGGAGCATTGTCCAATCCAATCCAATCTGTGAGAAAGTGTATCTGCATGTAAGGCCATGTTATAAAAAATATGGGATTACTTAATAGAAGAACATATTATGTAATAAGTTTCCCCTGCACATAAATATTTCAAAATTGCGTTTAGCCGAACAAAGTATCATAATAATCGGGATAAATGAGAGGTTCTAATAGTTTCAGAAGGCTGATACGATTAACTTAAGGAGAACACGAATAAAGTGCAACTTTCCAGACATGTTTACTTCACGACAGCCATATATTACGTTCTCGCCGGTTGGTAGCCTTTTTTCGCATCCCATCACATCGCAAGTCTGAGAAATGATAATGTGAATTTTTGGGAGGTAAACACAATTAATTGAAATCATGCATGATATCAAGAATAAATGCATACATAAGTCAGCAATAATTTCATCGTTAAATAGATATCTTAGTGGGGAAAGAAGAATCATTTGCCCATTTTATACCCTCTGTTATTATTCCCATCATTTTTCATTTTTTCTTTTCAATCTCCTCCAATATCAATTTATTGAATTTATCTAATAAAAATCGCGGGTGCTTATATACACACATTGTACGTTTTAAAGACAACTCTTTAATAAATTATTAAAGCTTATAGCAATCCATTCCCTAGCCATGTATTTCTAATAAAAAAAATAAGTTACTTCTTAGCGGTGGGTTGAGGGTTGGATAAAAAAACTGACTAGTTAAACATTTTTATATTATTGACCATCGACATAAAATATATTATGCATTAGCAAATTCAATCACTCTCCTCCCTGATTTTGAACGTGTTTTAATCACCATCCAAAACCACACTCATACACATACTAACATTAATGCAGGCAAACATATCCCATCAGCGAAAAAAAAAATTATTGATAAGTTGCCCACTGAGAAAATTATTTCTATTTTATTACTTTTATTACTTTTTATGTTTAGTTTTGAAAAGCTACTCGAGTCAACTAACTCATCTCATCTATTTCATTCATCCATTGCCAGAACGGTAGATATTACATTTTATACATTATTTTGATTTTTTAATGTTCATGTTTGAAATTCATCGTATATTTAAGAGTATAAATATTGACAGGACATTTGTGCCAACTTATAGGAGTTATGTAAGTTAGAGAAAGAAAGAAAGGAAACAGCACGCACACTTTTTGTCTTTTTTTTGTTTCTGTTCATTGGTGGTGGTGGTAGATCGACATGGGCAGAACCTCACCTCAGTAAATAACGGCCACCCCTTGAATCCGTTTGCTAAGAAATAAATTATCCATCCACGCAACAACATAAATAAAATAATCATCTTTGCTGCCACCACACACAACAGAACCAGTGCTTTCCGAACGTACTTTCCTTTCATAATGATGACTCCCTCCGTGTATATCATTCCCATATCGATAAGTATATGAGTTCACAAAAGATTTTCATTCTGGTCCAACCTTGTCTGTAAGATTGGGTTTTTGGATGAAGTAGTACCACCGGTGATCCTCCGCCATACAATGTGGCAAACCACTCAAAAGCAATTACCTATCACGTTGTGAAAAAAAATATCTTCTTAGGGAGGATAATGAATGAAGTAAGAAGAAGGTAAGAAGAAAAATACCGTGATTGTCTTCATGGAGGAGTTAAGTATGTGCATTATAAAATAAAAGTCAGGGACCATTATCTACCTACTAGAGAAAAAGGCAAGCCGCTGGCAGCAATAATTATAATTACATGGAACATGACGATTATTCATTAATAATTCATTTTGATGGGTTATGTTAATACAATAAAGCCCATTCCATTTTCTTGAGAGAAAAATGAATGATGGATGCACGTTTCTCCTCCTTTGGCGAAAAGAGAAGTTTTCCTGGCATTTTATTGTTTCACCTCCACTCAGCCAGCTAAACACCGGTCATTTTAGCATTCATTGCGCATGTAGTAGCAAAAAACGAATTCTATTCCTGAAGCAATTAAATTCTTTATTATTATTGCCTAGTATGATCATCCACCTAAATCATCCGTGAGGGTGGAATTCTTTTTTAATGGTTAACTGACAATGAGTCCCGAATACTTTCAGTGATTTTTTTTGCTTAGGAAAGACGTGCAATAAGTAATAATGGACCTGTGTTATTTTTGGAATAATTTTCCTTTTTTTGGATTTTCATTACGGAATTACCTAATGATCTTTTCTTAGTCTTATCTCCATTCATGTTATACGCATTATTAGTAATTTTTTTTTACAGAACTCAAAAGAGAAAGTCTTTGCCAGTGACTTTCTTTTTTTTAAATTAGGAATCGCAAATGCTCAATATAATATTCAAAGTGCGGAGACCCCATTAATTTCCACTCTGGAGGGTAGTTCATCGTATCAAGTGTCTCATAGTATTATTCTTAAGTTATCCGGAAGATCCGGCATAGCAGTATGTCGCTTGTGGAGGGGTGAACAATCCCAAAATTAAGCTTGAAACGACCTTTCTCATTTCATTAGAATCTGAATCAGCCACGGCTCTATAAATGCACCAAATAAGTACTTTGAAATGTGTTTGGCTCTGGCCTGGCCTGATCGCATTTTGTTAGTTTGTTAAAATAAATTCTCTTCATCATTTTGGCTCATTCATTGTAAAGTAGGAAGGAACGAGAAAATTAAGTACAGGATGAAAACAACGAGAAATTTTCAAGTAATAACAGAAGGATTAAGATTAAGGTGCTATCGTTTTTTCCCTTCTTCGGTGTCGGCGGCACAACATATAAAATGCATGAATCCAAGCTGAAAAAAGTCTATTTGCATTCTCTTTGCATGCACTGAACATTCGCTACCTTCATCATTCATTATCTCCTCTCTGCCCCCTGTTCTTAAAAAAAATCGTACAGTTCCTCAACAGATATTCACCTTTTTCTGTAGGAATGATGCCACCAACCAACCTTTTTTTCTTTTTTGTTGAAGCTGAACTGCTGCTGTGTCCGTCGGGCTGTAAAAGACATTTTATACCTATTCTTTTCCAAGGGAAAAACGATTTTCTGCTTGTTTTTTTTTTTTCATCCATTGCTTCTTCACTTTTCCCTAAGATTGTGTGTAATGTGTTGTATGCCACCAGGAATGAAACTATTCACATTATTACCATATTATTATGCAAGAAGCTACCAGTCTGACTTATTGCTTCGAACTCCGACTGACTCATCTCTCCTTTCCTTGGCTGGCTTTAGTGTAAATGACAGGATTGTAATGTAAGTAATCTATATGGATAGCAAATCGGATGGTGTTTAGCAATCAGGTATTGAAAAGATTCGCCCCCTTTTTTACAGGGAGAGAGAAAGGGAAAAAAGCAATATATCTACTCATTTGAAATTAGCTATTCTAAACATCACATTATTTCATCTATCAGTCAGCCCTTTATTGCCATTCTCAAATCACTGCTAGCCCTGCCCATTATCCAATCAGCCATGCCTAAAAATGAATTGCTTGGAGATAATAATGTGCGGCATCTTTTTTCTCATTGAGTTAAAACCATATAGTTTGTAAATGAGGGAAAAACTCAAATTTCCATACAATTTTGAAAAAAGTAATAATAATAATAATCTCCAGCTCAATATTTAAATTCATGGGCTGAAACAAAAAAAAATCTGTGACAATAGTTTTATCTTGCGAAAAACATCAGAATACTGTAATTAGCTGCTCGCTCACCTTCCGATTGAAGCGGAGATGACGGATGGGAGGATTTACTCTCCGATTTAACAGATGGATCTCTATTGTACTGCTGATTATGCTTGTTACTACTGCTCCCACTGCTGGAATGAAAGTTATGCCCATGTTGACCATGATGATGGGGATGATGAGCACCAAATGAGGAACGTTGATGAGATTGTTGTTGGTTATGATGGCCATGATGAGAAGAATGATGATACCGCTCTCCAGCATGAGGATGACTGACAGGAGGTCTTAAACTAGCATGACCGTTGACAAAGGGCTCCTTGTTCAAAGAACTACTGCTACTACTGTTGTTCTCATTCCTCCCCGAAGCAATCCCACTCGTACTGCTTGAGCGAAGTCCAGGCGAGGAGGATGGGGAAACACCACCCGACCGACTGGTTCTTCCAGATCCGCCCTATGAATTAAAAATAAAGAGTAAATGAGTTCATTTAATTAAAAAATCGTACGGAGTTTTTTTTGTATTTATTTATTTTTTCTGAAACGACAGACGAAACGATAATACAAACGCATCATCTCATTTATTATTCCGTTTACCAAACTATTTTTTTCTATTTTTTCATTTATTTTTAAGCCGGCGAGAGAGAGGATGAGCAAACCAAAAAGTAAAGCTTGCATAATCATCAAAAATTATGCAAGGAATGTGAGTGATCGTGAACAAAAGCCGTTCACAGGATGAAATATATGAAAGTGATAAACCCTGCGATGGGATGATGTCAAATCTATGATGAAAAAAAAGGAATTAATAAAATTTATAGTGGGGGCAGGGACTTCATTTATAATGTAGGAGAGCACGTTCATCCATTTTTTATATATTTATGCATGTGCTCACTTCTTCTGCTCACACAACCGGAATCTATAAAAAACAAACATTGGGCATTTTGATTCCGGGAAGTTGATGATGTGACATGGACAGATCAGCTTAAATTGTGCAGTAGGACAGGACTAGAAAAAATGAGAGAAAATAAGTCGGGATGGACGGGCATTATTGCTCTTTATGCCTAAGCTGATGTGATGATGAGTAAAAGTGTAAGCAGAGAGGAGTAAGTTGTAAGTACAGCTACTCTGCATACATTACACGAACGAGTAATATATTACGGTATCAGGGTGCACATAGAGCGCAATCCAAAATCCACCAAATCAAAGTCTTTGTGTTTGGCTTTGGCTATATGTATTAGGCCTTCGGTTGAATTTTCCATAAGAATTATGGATTCAGAATAATGTGTGATGTGTGCAGAGACCAAGTCCACTCGCTCATTTAAAACATTTCATTTACTCCAATATTTTACTCGTCATGAGGCTGCTGATGATCATCATGATCATCATCATCGCCATCACATCACCATTCCGTCGGCTTTTGTCTCCTATGTTAATTTCGCAATCAATTTCCGACACAGGCGAACAAACTAATGTACACACAGAGAGAGGAAAACGGAGAGGGAAAGGGAAATAATAAAGCCGCTTTTCTGAATCAACTCAAAACATTATGCAGCAGCAATGGCAATGGTTTAATAGTGGGAGAAAGGACACGGGAATAATGTATGTGCAGATGATGATGATGAGGTATAAGGGTAGAAGTGAAAATTGAATTTTATTGATGAACTAAAAAATCAACACTGATGCTTAGCAGTAGTAGGGAATTTCATTATACTTTTCTAGAGCTGCCAGTTGGCTAATACCATCAGCATCATCCTCATCATCAACATACAATGGAACAGTTTTTTATTCATTTATAAGAACCTTATCATCATCATCACCTCCCCTGCTTTTGGTGCAATACTAATTCGGTTCTGTTCATCTGGACTCCAGTCGCTTATTCCCGTTTCCTGATTTTATAGAGAGGAGGTCATAAATACAGTGTTGCATCATCATCTTCTTCATCATCAAGGGACAGGTCATAATAATATCGTTATACTCAATCAGATACTCACTCACTGTCAGCTCATAATATGCTCATGCTCCTGTTCGATCACAGAATTGTGAAATTATGAATTCAATTCTAACACTTTCTCTTCTGTGTACATATTACGTAAGTCATAATCATGTAATTTAGCATTCAAATGTAAGCAGCAGTTTATTATATACACATAATTTATTTTTCCATACTTCAGATCAGTTTTCTCTTTCCTCCTGCTCGTTTAGGTTCCCTATGATTCACGCTTGTTGTAAACTACAGGGATGAGTTTGGACACTTGTTTTGTCTTGTGTGTCGTTTTTCGTAATAACAGTTCCAATTTCAATAGCTACATTTATAGCTTCAGTCCACATGGGCAAAAACAGAATTTAAAATGTTTGCATCTAATTAATAATTTTTAAGCCCAACAAAGGACGAAAATGTATCTGATTGAAGCAAACTGATTATCCAGTTGTGAATCCATGCCTTAGGCAACAGCAGCCTTGTGTTGTGTAACAAGCTCAACTGGGAAAAATCCACACATGTGCATAATATATATGTATTATTATTATTCCAGTTTGAAGAAAAATAAAATTAGATTTTTTTGACATATTCAGAGGGGAGATAAATCATATCATCATCACCGAAAGTACCGAAAGAACCTTTTTATTTTCCCCTTTTGTTCATAAGGGCTTCCCCCTTCCCATGTGACAAAAAAAAGGATATAATCATATCGCTTTTTAAAAAATGTGAATGTGAGTGAGCCAATGAGTCTCTCCGTTCGTCGGCCGGCTTATTTATGTAAAATATTTGAATTTGTCTTCACTTCATCCCAAACCAGTTCTTCTATAAATAAAAAGCTTGGACATTTGTGCTTTTTCCTGTAAACTTTAAAAAACTCCGTCCTGTATGAATGAACATAGCACATATTATTATCCCGGGATATTAACAAAGTTGAAAGGGAAAACGAGGAGTACAATACCATATTTAAAAAAGCTTACTCGCTCTTTCACTCATTCCCTATAATTTCATATCATAACACTAGCATTTGTTCAATAGGAAATAATCGCTTCATGATCATGCTGATCATGAGCATTTCATTTCCATCCAGCATCCATGCTTGTACTTTTTTTAATGCAGAGCCAGCAGAAAATTTCCGGACGTATCATCAACATACGTACATTCATATGTGGTGGGATAGATGGTTGAATGCCTTAGAGCAGCTTCTACAACACATCAGCATAATTTCATTAGTGATTTTATCATTTCCCTTCCGCCTCAAGGCTCATTATGCAAAATTAATTACTGTGTGGATCTGATGAAGACAAACACATTGGGAGGACGAGTACGTAAATATTACGTACAAAAGTGAAAACTGCGTATTAAATCACATCTGTACACTTTTTTACTCTCTGCTAATAACAACAACATCACCCAAACCAAATGTTTTCCAGTCCGATATATTGTACTAATAAAAACAAAAGTAGACAAGGACACACTTGGAAAAATAAGTACTACATAGCCAGTTTCAAAAATCCGTGATCATGAATTTCAAGCAACTATAATGAAGTGTGTACATATCGTATATTGTTTATGCACGTACATCATCAAACTCTACAAAAAACCAGGAGAGTGATGTGATGATACGCTGAAGATAATCTCATGCTGAGTCGGAAACCCAACCAGAATAATAGCTCATCCCTCATCCCATCACCATTTTCATATTAAAACCAAATTTCATTTTCATCGCCGGTTGCACTTAAATTATCCACTGTGAAATGGAAATGCAACTTTCTTCCCATTATGCTTTCTGTCTGAAGTCATCACAATCATCCCGTCAGTTTTATTGATTTGATGACTGGATGAATTACACGAATGAAATATTAAAATTGTAAGGATAGGTTGATGAGTTCCGACTTGGAATAATGGTGGAGGAAAAATGATTAAGTGCTGCATTGATTGCTGTTTTGTTCCTAAGCGTGGAGTCATGAAATATTAGTAGCATGTCGAACAAAAAAGGATATCCAAGTAACTTTATACACACTAAACACATCTCATTAAATATTATAACTAGGTGAGATGTAATGGAATGATAATGGTGTAAATGAAGGTGAAAACAGAGAATAGCTGTCATCAGAAATGACCCTAGTCATTATCCACAGTCCTGCCAATTAATTCTCTAAAAAAAAATTCCCCACATAAGTAGATTCACACAAACACATGAGCTTATTCAAGGCTGAATGAAATGCGAAAATGCTACGGAGGTGATTTTAATTTTCAGACTGGAATTGTCTCCACCCATCCATCCGCTTAAATGTCTATGAAGGTAATCATGTTAATGTTAATGATGACGAGTGCTAATCAGTACGCAAACTACCCCTTTGTTAAAATCATGGTAATACCTCCATCGCTCATCCAACCTTTTCCACTGATGTTTGAATATGATATAAAAATATTACGGAAATGTTATGCATGACTTTTGTCATTCTGCTTGTGGAAAAGTTGACATTGGTTTAACTTCCTTTCTGGGAGCAACTTTTACCCCGGCATTCACTTTCCCTTTTCTTTGCTACACATTTAAAAGTCTTTATTGCCCCTACGGTCCGAAGGCATCCTCATTCATTCAAGAACGTTTTTCCCATTTCTAGGTATTTTCCATTCGCATTTACTACTATTACATTATGCAATGGCTAGAGAGAAGGAAGGAATGAACAGCATCATCATCCTCATCACACTTTTCTGTATAAAATTAGTACAATGCTTGAAGATTGGATGTCCTTTGCTGCTCCATGTCCCTTCCTTCTACTTTCAGGCTTTATAGATTCAAATACCGTTTAAGTTGATTTGGCTACAACTTCTACTTTTACTCACTGAATGCACATATACTTTAGGGTTACGTTACAGGAGGAGGCTCACTGGAAATCAGACCCCTTTTTGCTGAAAAGACGCATTAATATTTCAAGATGGCCCTCATTTGCATATAAATGAAGTGGCACCCTCTAATCACACTCAAACTCCAACAAAAACTAAGTCCATATTACATCTACCATGTATGTATTGTTATATGCCACGACGGAGTAAGGGTGAAATGGGGAGACGGGAGGACAGCAGCAAAGAGCCGGCTGCGTGTTTTTTCCAAGCAATGTAAGTGGATATTTACAGTAAAGCGTAATAATAAGTATAACACCATCACATCACAAGCAAGCCTTGGAGTGAGGTCCACCTTTGTTTAGATAGCAAAAGTAGTAAACAGTTAGAAAAAAAACTATTCACGAAATCATGTACAATATTACGTGCAATTTGCAATCCCGGTATAAATGCCTCTATACTACCCTTCTTAAATTTCTTCAGTGTAACCGCATTATACATTAGAATGATGATGAGCCAAGAGCAATATTAACAATGATAGTGCTCTTTATGATAATGGAAAATCTTGATGCTTTAATAAGGCCTAATGGGGTCATGCAGTTAATGTTATGACTATAAAACAATGAAGCTAACTGGGCTTTATCAGCAAGGGTATCGTGTAAGGATAGCTATTATTACGTTTGCTGATGAAAGCTGAAACTATCCTATGTAAGTTAGCATATTCTCAAGTAACTGCATACAGTGGTGTCTACTTTAATTTTTACTTCGAATTTCTCTCAAAATGAAATCTGGACCTCGGGTTTAATTTTTACTCGCAGTGAAGAAAGTAAAAAGAATCCAGTACGGACAAACTTTCGTTTTTAAGAGTAAAATTAAAATTGTTCTCTGACGGAATCCTCCTGTTTTGTTTCGAGCTCATTCAAAAAATATAAATTAAAAATTAAATATTACAAATAACAGTGAAATGAGTCTATCAAAAGAA